>NMRB01000037.1:41355-82165 GCA_002633025.1 Notospermus geniculatus
TTTTTTTGCTGAAAACGTTTTCTCGCAGGATGAATATCTCCCCAGCCCTTCCATTTCCCTACAAATCTGCATTTGCTAATAAATACTTATAACCACAGATCCCTGTCAGCTGCCCTGCATTCAGAGAGACTTTTCACTAAAGTCTCACTGAATGCAGGGCAGCTGACTACCATCGACATTCCCCTCCCAGTCACCAAAAATATCAACACCACAACTAACGTTCAAGACTACTGGATGACACCACTAGCATTAACAATGAGTGCACCGACTCACTAGAGGTGACAGCTGACGACTGCTTACATTCTGCCAATCCCACTCCTTGATTCAAGGTGTAATCAAGATTAGATGAAGTCTGTGTCGTTTAACCACTTCACTATGATGGACCAGAATTCCAGTCCATGATGTCGTGTACTTTAATGCATGACATACATGTAACGTCATAATGACACAAATTTCTGTTGCAAAGTGGTTTATGTGCAGACACATGTGACATAGAGAGGCTAAATGTCATTTGCAGTTTCATTTACTCGTACTTTCCATTGCATGCATCTACCAGTACTTGATTTGATGCCGAACTAGATTTCACTGGAAGGTTGTTGCTAAATTCCAATAATCTCATTGTAAAAGTTTTTCCCTCTTAAAGCATCACCTTTCTCTGTCATTGTGACACCCGATATCTATCATTCACGGGAAAATCCTGTATTAAATTTCGGTGATGATGGATTGTTTGTCATTACTTTTCATCAGACGCGCACCAGTACGTGAAATTATCTCATGAAAGACAGAGCCTTTGTTCCGCGGGAGCTTCTCGTGCGCGATCGACACTCGCCGCAAATTGGCACTTATTAATGAAATCAATTTAGATTACGCCAAGTGAAAGGTGAAGGTTCAAACTTGTTACATGTAACTGACAGAAAATGATGAGTTCTTGTACTTCTGAGTTCTTGTATGTACATGTACGGTATGAATTCTTGTATGTCCGAGTGATGTACCGGTAATTGTACTTCTATTCTGAGTTCTTGTACTTCTGAGTTCTTGTATTTCTGAGTTCTTGTACTTCTGAGTTCTTGTATTTCTGAGTTCTTGTACTTCTGAGTGCTTGTATTTCTGAGTTCTTGTTTTTCCGATATCTTGTCCTTCTGATTTCTTTTACTTCTGATTTCATTTACTTCCGAGTTCTTATACTTCTGATTTTTTTAAACTTCTGAGTTCTTTCACTTCTGAGTTTTTACTCCAGAGTTCCTGCATTGTATACTTCAGAGTTATACTTCTCAGTTGATATACTGGTACTTCTGTATTCTTGTACTTCTGTCTGTGCTTTATGTTTGGTGCTACAGGGCCTGCCCTGGTAGTTCTGGACATATCTGATGCTTACTATGCTCAAAGGACAGACTCCACCATTCATAAAAGGCAGCCCGTACCAAGTATTTAACAAGATATTTGAAAATAATGCCATCTTGCCAATGGAATTGGTAGAACTTGGTGTTCCAACAATGAACCAACTAGATGTGCAGAACCTGTGTAGGCATAGTAAGGGTTAAAAATTAAACACTTGAAGACTTAACTTGTCTTATTGTCAGTGTGTGATTTGAGCCCGATATGTCTTGACAACCAGCCTATTACCTCAGACACATGAGAATGGACACTGGGGAAATTGTGTTATATCGAAGACGACAACGGTTAGTGATTCCCATTTTCAAGAAGCTCGTCACATCAGTACTGCAGCCGATGAGATTGCTATTGATCTGAGCCTGTCAGCTTTGATGGGGTTTTATTTGGATTCATGTTTGGAAACTTTTTGCACTCTTACATCAACCCTTTCAATGTTGCGATGTTTTCACTGTCTTTGCTTGGTGGTTGGAAACATTGGGAGCACTTTTAGGTGCTATAGACGTGTTATATGATGATGATTTCTTAAACTTTTCACTTCCACAAAACGAAAAAGTGGGGGAGGGAAGGGAATGGCAAAGCCAATAGAGAGAGGATTTTAAATAAGTATTGTGTCATTTTACATGCATGGCCCAAATTGTTGATACTTTGCGTAATTTACCCAGTAAATGCCTCAAATTTTCATATGAATTTCTGGTAATTCAGATTCAGGGCCTGTAGGGCCTAAATGTACAGACCTACATCTAAGTATTTATTGTGCATCTTCCAAAAATTTGATAAAAAATTTGACGGTGTACGGTGGCATAACTCAAATAAACAAAAATTTGTGTTTGTCTAATTCTAAGCCTAGTTGAGAAATCTTTGGCAGCATCATGTCATCTGCACCAGGTGAGCAGATGCTTGAATGTCCATCTCATTATCTTTCTTGTACCGCGGTCAACATCACCTCTGACGCATTTAGTAAATAATTTACGCCATCAAATCATCAATTCTTGTTATCTTACATCATTTATGCTCACGTAACGTCCATCTGCTCCAAACACTTCGTCCCTCAGCGTAATCCTTAAAGAGTTATTTCCCTCATCTTGCCAGCGCTCGCTTGTAATTATCGGAGCTGTCTTCGAGACAATCGTTTACGCTTGTCGTTGCCAGACTTGATCTGCAGCGATAAGTCTCTAAATAGATGAACAGAGAGACAGTTGATGTGTAAAACTGATTAGACTGTGCCATTAACACATTCAGTACTGACAGGGAGTGTGGTGGGGTAGTGATTGAGTGTCCGGCTCAAGACTGAGAGGTCAAGGGTTCAATTCCTGGCCAAGTCGGGCGCGGATCCAGGGGGCGCACCTGGCACACGCCCCTGGGGGGCGTGCCCCCTTTTGACCAAGAAATCTGTAAAACTGACTGTGAGATTATGAAATTTGGAGCGAATCATTGAAATTCACCACAGATTTCAATGTTTCTAGCACAGTGCGCCCCTCTTTTCCAAAATCGTGGATCCGCCCCTTCAAGTCACCAATTTGTCTTCTCAACTGCTGAAATGATCAAGTGAGGACCAAATCAGCTGCTCCTTGAGTTCCCCAGAAAGGTTTCTGGAGAAACTGTGGTATATTGAGACCATATTTCAGTAAAAAGGTGCTGCATAAAAAGAGGTCTGCGGATGTACATCTTAGCTCAAAAATTTGGCAGGATGGATAAGACTCAATTGTTTGCCAAAATGTTGCGTAGGCAATTGGGCAAATTTTTTTTCGTAAAAGTGCCTACTGCAACCCTGTTTCTGAGGTTTCGGAGCTTAAAGGAGCATGGTATTGGATCTCAAATGCGTTATTTGACTGCCGACGTAGAGGGAGCCACCTAGCGGCAGTAAGACGAACTACAAAAATGCATTACAACAGGTACGCAGTAAATCGGGTCATTCGCCGAAACGTAGTCAGTCCCTCGGGTTGGAGAGTGGCGCAGTGGCGCCGGCTGTCGAGAAAAAGTGGCAATACCATGCTGCTTTAAAATAACACAGTAAATACTCGGCTTAGTGCTAAGCTTCAAATACAACTGGTTGCCAAACTTAACAAAAAAATATTATCACGAGGGGGTTTATAATAGGGTACAATACTGGGGTATATTAAAATGAGGATTTCACAGAGATACAGAAAGATAAAACTTCCAATGCCTGGGGTGTTTTACCTCAAACGCCTGTGTGTTTGACGGTATTGAACTTAAGTTTGTTCACCCTTTTCCGCCATCGACATGTATTAGATTTCAATGTGTGCGAAGTTTTTTTATCCATTCGTTGTGTAATCTATTCCACTTCCATCAATATTTTGTACAGTTTATCAATATTTCAAACAATTGAGTTAGAAATTACTTTAGATGTGTGTAGCTTTGGAACCCACGTAGCCTAGATAAAATGCGTTAATAAGTTATCTTGGTGAAAAGGGAGTTCAACAGGTTTAATAATGGTTCAGAGAAATTCAGCTTCGCCAAATAAGGATAATCTCAGATTATAATCGGCTTCGCCTACATCTTTATCCAGCATGTTTTGAAAGGTTTGGACCCTTAGGGCCGTATGCACCAAACGAAGATTATCTTGAACTCTGGTTGAGCCACAAGTTTTCAATTGTTCAGGTTTGCCAGGGCATGATGTGACAATGGAAAAGTTGTGGCTCAACTTGAGTTCAAGATAATCTTCGTTTGGTGCATACGGCCCGTAGGGTCTCAATTAGTGCTAATTACTGTTACTACTTTTGTTAAGGAGAGCTTCATATTTCACCATTTGACCCCCGGACAATCTACTGTGTGATGTCAGTTGCCCCCTCTTTATCATGTTATATTTCTTGCCGTTGGCAACGAGATGAATATCAGATATGAATTTTGGTCTATGTCATGGTAGGTCTGAACCCCAACCTCAGAGGTGAGAAGCACCAGTACTTGCGCTGCACCACTCTGACAGCACTGTCAGCTGCAGAGTTCACCTTTAGAGAGTTCTCTCCAACAAGTTGGCTCTCTATGGGCAAATTGGCTGTAGAAAACTTAAGGTTTGGGTTTATAGTCTGATATCAACAACGGTAGAGGTTCTCATCTGACTTTACACTTTAATCCAGTCTGTCCTGAAACCTTTCAGTAGAACTCAGATGAGCTGCTCATTCAGCGCTACAATGGAGCATTTCCGACCAGTACCCATTTGTACACCTGGGTGGAGAGAGGCCAGTAAGGCAAAGAGACTTGCCCAAAGTCTCACGCCCAGTGGGATTCGAACCCGGGATCCTCTGACTGCTAGTCGGAGACCCGAACCACTACACCACCGGGCTCCTCAACTTCGGGCATTACATGTACTTTCTCTCATTGGTCCCTAGCTTAAGTTGTAACAAAACCAACAATAAAATTGTCCATTGAGAGCCAACTTGGGCAAAGAACTCCCATCACATGGAGGTGTGCCTAAATCCTTCCTACGCTGCTGCGTCAGGTGGCTCATGTCTCCCATGGCAGCGTGATGTAAAGTTATTGTTGAAAAACTTACAGAAAATCTACCAGTTGAAAAATGGTTTAAAATCTTTATTTGTACCATACACCTTTTTCTATTGTAGTTGTTCATGTAGCTGGCAGCTGTGTTGTAGATACATGATCCTGTTTTGCAGCATAAAGGACATCTGATATTTAGCGTGAGGCTGGGATGCTCTTTCAGTTCTTGCACGTGATGCGATGGCATTGGAACTACCGGTATTCTCCCAGAGTTGTCGTATGATCAAATCCGGGATCATCTGTATTCTGTGTTAGAATTACCTTAGAGGTTCTCCAGATATCTTTCTGGTGTAAAAGGTTCTCTATATATTATAGGAATAAAGGCTTTCTTTATATTATCTGACCCTGAAGGTTCTCTGTACATACACCTTGAAGGGTTCTTTCCTTTTTTAGCTTTGAAGTTCTCTGTCTTTCTAATGTAGTCTATCTAGAGCTGTCTGGAGCCACTTCAATGGTTTTCCTCTTTTTCTGATATTTTTCTATAACTATCCTTAAAGGTTCTCTATGTTTAACCTTAAAGGTTCTCTATGTTTAACCTTAAAGGTTCTCTGTACATAAATGCACTCAGATGTATATAGAGCCTCTTGAATGGAAGGGTTCTCTTTCCCAAATTCTTACACATGAGGCCAGGCAATGAAGGGCAAGAAGGAATGTATGCTTTACACACTGACATCGTCAGTTCACATGCTGGACATTCTGACGAGCACTACCATCTGATACGAGACTCGCTACCACTTCAGCTCTGCTTGCTATGATCTCTGATCACGACATCTTCACTCAACAACTTTGACCTTAAGTCAGTTCTTTGTTCATTGCATATATATGGAAACAATATAAGAAACATGAGATATTTGCATCCAACGGACGTCTTATACTACCGGATGTTTCTTTAGAGCTCTATGCGTGATGTCATTTCAGCCGAGAGCATGCATTGCATGTATGTAATTGGAACATGTTCCGCTGTTGTTCACCCCATTATCGAGTTGCTTGAGGGAAATGTCAGTTGAATATTACCTATATTACATTTGTGTTTACGTGACAATGCTCAGTTTCACACATCACGGCTCGCTACATTTGATGGGAAATGACATGTCGTGGGAATGATATGCTGGAAAATTTGAGAATCCCATCTGTCATAGGCAATTACCGGTATCTTTAACAAGGGCATATTTCTAAACATTTGGAACTATTGACTCCAAACTTCAGGACCATAGGTCTTTAAAGGCTATTTTCTGTGAAAATCTGATGATGCATTCTGACACCAGGGGGCCAGAACCAAAACCCTTTGTTGTGAAATTCAAATTGAGCCTTTGGTCTGATCCTCACCAAATTTTTATCAAAGGTACATCTAATGACAATGCATAAGATGCAACTTTTCAAAGTCAGAGAGGTCAAAGTTGATTTTGATTAAAAAAAGTACCGGTATATGGTGGAAATTTGCAGATTATGAAGTTAAAATCTGCGAAATCAACTGCCTGGAATATCAGTTGTCGAGTTTCAAAGCATGTTGCGGAACCCGCATAAAATAGCAGTTGACGAGTACCCTCTTCATCTTTCCTCCTTTATTTCTGTCATCAAACCCTGTCAGGTTCCAATCGCTCGCATCATCCTTATTATTAGCAAATCAGGATTTGAAATTGATCAATTTGTCCATTATATGAACCTCAGCTGCGTGATAAGGATATAAACAGATTCTGATCCTCGTCAATCAAGAGACTGATAGTGATTTGAGACGAATTAGGCCATTTTTGCTGGTGAGGTGCGACGTTTTTATCACTGCTCTTCAGTAGTAGAACCAGTTATGGCAACAAATAAAAAAAATATGAATTGTGTGCTGAGCTCCGTGGATAACATTGGGCGGATTTAACCACCATCAGTGCCAAGCCGTGTTCGAACCGAACCGAGCCGACCTCAGATTGCAGGATTCATCTCGGTTCTATTTGGTGCCGGTGTAAGACCAGACCCAAAAATATGTCTGTTTGCTGTAACCCGACCCTGCCCTAATAGCTTGGGTAGGTAGGTAGGCATATATTTTTATTTTTTTTAGTTGGAGGTGGAAAAAAATTAGCAATTTCCACAAAATAAAATAAAAATATACTAGTGTTTAAAAAACAATGTCTTTCGGGGTTTATGACACACTGGCATTCAGTTTTGAAGTGTAAAATGTTTTAGGTCGGCATACTTCGTCATTGCCGGTCGGCAAATCGGGTCCTTTGGGGCATAAAAAAAAACATATTGGCTATTACCCCTATAAAAAGTTTTGGGTCGGCACCATTTATGTAGGGTCGGTCGGGTTACAGCAAACAGACATATTTTTGGGTCTGGCCTAACGTTTTTCAGTGTGGCCCGTTTGCCAGTGTGACATTACAATAGATTGACGGAGCCGTGACTTGACAAGCGACACACAGAAAAACAGGGAATCTGTTTCCCAGTGCAGAGGCGGATCCAGGATTTGGGAAAAGAGGGGGCGCCCTGTGCTAGGATCATTGAAATTTGCATCCAATTCCAGAATTTCACGGTCGATTTTACAGATTTGTTGGCCAAAAAGGGGGGTGCACTCGGCGTGCCTGGTGCGCCCCCTGTGGATCCGCACCTGCAGTGTGTTCCAAACAATGGCAGACGCACAGAAAAATGGCCACACTGAAAAACATTACATAGGGACAAGCTGGCTTGACCTGTTTACACTTGGCACAAATTTTACCGAACTGTGCTTGGTCCAGACCGAGCAAGCTGAAATTTCCGCAGTGTAAATGGGGCTACAGAGTGGTGTGGAAGAGGAATGAGGAACCCGCGTGCCGGAAATCCCGACAGGTCGGCGCTGCGAGCAGTGCGACCAAAACGGCGTCATTGACGTCGTTTTATGTGTTGACGCTACGTCATGAAAAAATCCACTGTGCATTTTCTACAGAGAAAATGAGATAAAGACGTTGCCAAAATCGTCATCTATGTCTTCATTTTAAGGAAAAAAGCATTGCAAAAGTGCAGACATTTTCATCTGCTACAAAATGGTGTAAATTTTAATGCCAGGCGACCGAAACGAAAGGGTGATTTTCACGCTAGAAATAAATGGAAATAACGTTAGAAAAAAGAAACTTCGGTCGCACTGCTCACAGCGCCGCGTCGTGACGTTAGTTCCTCCGGTTCCTCATTGAATCAACAGTTTCTGAGGTGACGTACACTCACTTTTTCACTACACCACTGTGACAACCCAGTAAGCTGTCTTCGATTTATATCGTTCGATGCATCTTCTCGAATGCTTCAAACCAAAGATCGTGTGCACTCTAATCAAGAGATGCTGCCCAAAGGGATCAGAAATGTATCCGTTTGAAAAAAGACATGAATCAAGAAATTTCCTGGAGCAGGTTGCTTTGTTCACATATCTCATTAATTGGTGTCATGTTATGTTATTTCAGGATGTTATGAAATACATGATTTTAACCTTTCGGGACTTAAACATGGGATTGGGTGCGGTATTCAAAAATACAGGATTTTATATGCTACTAAGTTGTTAGATTCGTGCTTGCTATTGAAAGGTTGGTCATGAGAAACTGCTTAATGTACTTAAAGTGACCCAGACTCCTCAGGTTCAATTCAAGTTAAACAGGCGCCCCTCATAAATTTGGCCCTTGGATGTCTACTCATAGTGCCTGCCGTCATGCTGCCGTTCACAGTTAATATATCGTCAAATTTTCTAATGCCGGTCCCACACCATCATAATTTGACAAAGATTATGAATATGCTGAATCAGGGCTTACACGCAGACGAGTGTTTGAAAACCTGGGCCCTGAAATGGTATATTCAGAGATTAAGTCTGATAAAAAATTATGACCATGTGCAATTTGCTCGGAGCTTCAAAAGTGAATAAAAATTGGCGCTGATGTTGAAGTCAGGTGCTGTATAACAAGTTTTATCTAACAAATTGATGCAGTTTGACATCAAGTCCTGATTTTTGAATACAAAGTGAGAAAGATGAGATGTGAAAATGATACCAGCTTGCTCTCAAAGCAAAGCAATATCATCCCATCAGAGATTAGCTGCAGGGACATCTGAAACGGATCCTTTGTGAAACACTGTTGTTGTATGCATGTATGTTAGTTATAAAGTAGTAGAACCACCCTTACGCTGTGTATATATAGCCATAGGCTGTTCCCTTGCAGCATGTTTCCTGGTTCGCTTGTGACACATCACAGAGAGAATGAACCTTTGACATACGTTGAAAATTTTGTGCAGGCACAAAATTTTTCAACGACCTTGCTGTACTATGATGTTTGCCAGCGTGTGCCGACTTATTGAGTAAGGAACTTACCCATAACAAAACTTACCCATAACAAGGTTCGACGTACGCCAGCGTATTCGCCAAATTTTTCATACGTCGGCATACGCTGGCTAAATCGTCAAGGTGTGACAGGCCCATTACGGCTCGGGTCCACAGAACAAGGGGACATGCCACAAGGGAACAACCTATGGATAGGCCTACTCGGCCTAATGGACACCACCTTGCTCATTGAGAGCCAATTCGCATGTGGAGAATTAAAGTACCTTTAGTATTTAATAGTATTTGCAAGAGATTGGATGGATTTCCTCTTAGAGTCCACTATACCAGTTTCCATTCCACTACACTTGTTTCCACTACACCGGTTTCCGCTGTGTTTTGCGGCGAGCAGTGCGATTTCACATGACTTGGAGAGTTCTTTGATGGTTTAGCAATTTTTTTCACATGTTCCTTATCCCTGTGCCTATGTGTCACCACAAAATGTGGCAAAAGTGCTGAAGTGGAAACATTGGGGCCTCCAGCCTCCAAAGAACGCCGATCATTTTAAGCCAACGTAAAATGAACCTGTTGATTTAGTTACTGTTACCTCTCACGATATTGTCTACAGTGACGTCATTACAATCCCCGAAGAGCACCAATGACATCAAAGTGGTGAAGGAAATTAGTTTTAGACATATCTGCAGGTCCGTGTCCGCGGGGGAATTTTCAATTCATATCACGACTCAGGATTAGGAATGATTACTCGCCAATCAGACTCATGATAGCGCGATCGTCTCTCATCAGGTGACATTAGACGATGCGCACTGCGACTGTAGCCACCGGCGATAATTTCCCCGTAGCCAAGTGACCCAGACTCCTCAGGTTCAATTGAAGTTAAACAGGCGCCCCTCATAAATTTGGCCCTTGGATGTCTACTCATAGTGCCTGCCGTCATGCTGCCGTGCACAGTTAATATATCGTCAAATTTTCTAATGCCGGTTCCACACCATCATAGTTTGACAAAGATTATGAATATGCTGAATCAGGGCTTACACGCAGACAAGACATTTCAGGGCCTAGGCCCTGAAATGGTATATTCAGAGATTAAGTCTGATAAAAAATTATGACCATGTGCAATTTGCTCGGAGCTTCAAAAGTGAATAAAAATTGGCACTGATGTTGAAGTCAGGTGCTGTATAACATGTTTTATCTGACAAATTGGTGCAGTTTGACATCAAGTCCGGATTTTTGAGTACAGAGTGAGAAAGATGAGATGTGAAAATGATACCAGCTTGCTCTCAAAGCAAAGCAATATCATCCCATCAGAGATTAGCTGCAGGGACATCTGAAACTGGTCCTTTGTGAAACTCCTGTTGTTGTACGTATATGTTGTTATAAAGTAGAACCACCCTTACGTTGTGTAGCTAGGCTGTTCCCTTGCAGCATGTTTCCTTGTTCGCTTGTGACCTTGTGACACATCACAGAGAGAATGAACCTTTGACATACGTACGTCGAAAATTTTGTGCAGGCACAAAAGTTTTCAACGACCTTGCTGTACTATGATGTTTGCCAGCGTGCTCTTACCTTACACAAAACTTACCCATAACAAGGTTCGACGTACGCCAGCGTATTCGCCAAATTTTTCATACATCGGCATACGCTGGCTAAATCGTCAAGGTGTGACAGGCCCATTACGGCACGGGTCCACGGAACAAGGGAACATGCCACAAGGGAACAACCTATGGATAGGCCTACTCGACCTAATGGACACCACGTTGCTCATTGAGAGCCAATTCACATGTGGAGAATTAAAGTACCTTTAGTATTTAATAGTATTTGCAAGAGATTGGATTTCTTCTTAGAGTCCACTATACCAGTTTCCATTTGACTACACCGGTTTCCGCTGTGTTTTGCGGCGAGCAGTGCGATTTCACAGGACTTGGAGAGTTCTTTGATGGTTTATCAGATTTTTTCACGTGTTCCTTATCCTTGTGCCTAAACCTCACCTGTCGCCACAAAACGTGGCAAAAACGCTGTAGCGGAAACGGGCCTCTAGGCCCCAAAGAACGCCGATCATTTTAAGCCAACGTAAAATGAACCTGTTGATTTAGTTACTGTTACCTCCCGCGATTGTCTACAGTGACGTCATTACAATCCCCGAAGAGCACCAATGACATCAAAGTGGTGAAGGAAATTAGTTTTAGACATATCTGCAGGTCCGTGTCCGCGGGGGAATTTTCAATTCATATCACGACTCGGGATTAGAAATGATTACTCGCCAATCAGACTCATGATAGCGCGATCGTCTCTCATCAGGTGACATTAGACGATGCGCACTGCGACTGTAGCCACCGGCAATAATTTCCCCGTAGCCGATATTGTCTGCATAGTCACTATTTTTAGCCAATTTGACAGTCATTTTGTGTCTTGGCATTTCGGCCATTTTTTCTGCCGGACATTGCTGACATTCCACGTCTGTGATGGGAGATGTTTATTGAACCTATGATAAACCCTTGGCACAACTTCATCTCTAGAAAATATGTGATCCAGGGGCCATATTCAAAAAACTACTTAAGTCTAAGTGTGATACTTATCCTTTGTTCAACACAAAAGATACCGGTAAGTATCACACTTTGACTTAAGTACATGTATGTTTATGAATATGTCCCTGGACTGGTATTCATAAAAATTATTACATTGTATCTTAAGACCTCTTAAGTCAAATGTAGTCCACTAAGCTAGGTGAGGTACTTAAGTTAAGACTGCCTTGGAAGTGTCTTACAAACAAGGGTGAATATGAGTGGTCCACTTAAGGAGCATATTGAATTCCACTTGTTCGGACCACTTTACTTAAGAGTGTATATCTTCGGTCTGCTTTGACTTAAGGGCCTGGAGCCCATGAAATTCTGTTTTTCAGTCAGGATATTGGGCTACACACACTCACTTCAGTCTCATGTAAAGTTTTGCTCATGTGGAAAATACAAGACCTTCAAAGCTGCAATACCATGGCATATTCCCCAAGTCATTTGTGTCCACAACCATCGCAGACAGCAGTAATGAATTGACACCAGCATTGGCCAAGACTGACACCACCATCACCTTTCAAACCCAGCCTCAGAGAGTCACCAATCGATAAATTATCCATACCACAGTAGGAGGACGGCACCCGTTCACTACAGTACTGAAAGAGTCTATAACATATCTTTGCATTTCTACTTTATTTCTTAAAAATAGACCATAATCACTTACTGACAGCATGATACTTAGGAATATAATATCACCAGATGTGATCTATGAAAAGGAACAACTGAGATTCCATTGTCAAGCTAACGCAGTCCGTCTTATCCATGTCAACTACGTAACCTAAGTAGAAACCTGTGATCGCTTCCTTCATGCCTGATTCAGTATGGGGAGGAATAGCATTTCCGACATGACAGAAGCGTCCACAGGTGCTACAATCACACATGGGCGGGAGGGAGGGAGAGATCAAAAATTTCAAAGCCACCTGTTCACTCCAAACGCATCCGCCCGAGGCCGTTTTTCCAATCACCGGACACCGTCTGCCCTTGTGCTTCCTCACGAAAGAATGACAGGTTGTGTGGGACATGCATGCAGCGCCATCTGGTTTCAACTTAGGATACAAGTAACACCTTCAACATGAAGGACAGCAGCTTGGTGATCAACACTGAATTAGCTTTAACACGTTTTCTGTTGAATACCGTATCCTTCATAAATTTTGCCAAAAATTCATATTTGATTCTGTATATGTGAGGTGGTCTAGGAAAACCCGTCGGATGTCACGTTTGAGGAAAGTGTCAATGGCCTTGGTGAACCCGCACATTTCAATAGCTGAAACGTATTATGTAACAGGTAATTAAACAGTAGCAGATCAATGCACAGGCAATCTGACAGCCCTTATTGATCATTCAGCGACTTCCGACGGGTTTTACTAGACTGCCACATATACCGTAGAATCACCTTTCTCCGGTCACTTCGTTATAAACTTCAAAGTTCAATGGGAAACACCTTCGTCACCGTGGAGTCATCGTCACAGTGGCATAACTTCACCTGGGACTACATGGCGAACTGTCACTGGCTGCTCACGAAAATGGGCATGAACAGCCAATGAATAATTAGAGGCCTTGCATATCTGACACTGACCGGAGAAAGGTGATTCTACGGTATGTTTGGTGGCAATACTTTCAGTGACAATTCCAGGATATTATGCAGTCACACCCTACTACTCGGAGGACAATTACCTCTGACCATTTTCGTTCATCATTCCACACATTTATGTAACTTTGCCTCGGAAAGAACCAAAAGCACTCTATACCAACTGCAACTTCGCTAATGAGTTCATCGGTATATGATGTAAGATGTGAGGATGTGGGAAACGCCTCAAACAATCAGCTGATGAGATTGTTGTTACCGGTAATATTCTCAGCTGACAATTCTGTGAAATCCTCCCTGTTATGCATGCAACTATGCCTCAACTGAACACAACCATGGGACTTGGGTACTGGTACCTGACTGACACTATACCACTATTGGGAGGTTTTGCAAATCTGACGAAAAACGAAGTATGAAACACGAAATTGGACTTCATTTCCATGACGTAATGTATTTCAGGAGATGGTTGCATGGTACCACAAATTTCGCCTGCTGCAAGAGCGTCTTTTAGCTTATTACGTTAAACTGTAGAGTTAACGGTGTATATTAAATTTTGAAGTTTATAGATACGAAGAGGAAATGTATAAATTCAAGATGCACCATAACTCTTTCGGTCTTACATGACATGCTAAAATACGCACTGGCAGCAGGGACATTTGTGACCCTCCACAGCAAAACCAGTCGCATGTCGCTCTCAGCTTGGCAGGATGAGACCAAATGTTTGTCATTTTCAATATTGTCTGTCTGTTATGAAATCTGAAATAATCGATTTCTTCCATTCTCTTCTGGTGTCATCTTACATGTAGTTCGTTGCGGCTCACCTTCTGAGCGACATGCGACTGGTTTTGCTGTGGAGGGACACATTTGTGGTACCAACCATCTTCAGAAATACATTAGGTCCTGGAAATGAAGTTGAATTTCGTATTTCGTACTTCATTTTTCGTCAGATTTGCGAAACCTCCCAAATGTCTTGCCATATAACATTTTCGTAGATTATCAGATTTACGTCACATTCCATCGGTATTGGTTCTCAGTTTCATTATTATTGAACTTAACAACAAACATAACCTTTGCTAATTGTAGCATTCATACAAGTATTACCAAGTATTTATTGTTATTATTGATAAAATTGTTCTGCATTGTGATAATAAAGGGTACATGTACTGGCACATTAAAGGTACAATGTATGACCTTCAGTCATGAAATGAGAATACCATCATTTATTTTTGTGGCATTTGAAATTGCAATTGTAAATCGATGTGGCCTAGAACTCCAGGGTATTGGTCATGAAATGGGAAACCAAATGACCTTCTAATAAAATGTTCGATCGTACATGTAATAATAATTCATCAGCAAAAAGGGGCTTCATTCTTTTACCCACAAAATGAAGATGCATGAATGGTGGCCTATATACCAGACTTGCTCGCCCATAACACATGCCAAGGTAGTCAAAGCCCAACACCCGATATTTGACCAAAAATCATTATGAGTTTTCACAGCTAATATAAACACAAGGCTGGCCCATAGGCCTAGCTGATGATCATTGTTTGAATTTCCCGCAACTTACAGAGTGCAAGAATTACTTTGAAATTTGTTCGATACTGCTAGGCCTACATGTATGTTTGCTTAGATTTAACCCAACAGAGCCCATGCCGGCCTAAACCACCCTACCGTGAGCCGCCTAGAAGGCCTTGCCTACTTTTTGACCAAAAAGCCCATCACCTCTAATGTAGGAATCAAAATCATCAATTACTGCCGGCAGCGCCACAAACCGCCATGTCGCCAGACACTGATACCGCCCAAACCGCCTTGACTCATCATATGTCTTTCTATTCAGCTTAATGCAGTGGCACTTCGTGGCGGTTCAAGCTGTAGATGGGAAGTGAAAAAAAAATAGGTGGCTCTATTGGGTTAAGAAGAAAAATGATGAATATACAAGCAAAATTACATCTGGAGTGTTTATTTTTTGAAGTGGTTGCAAAAATTTCTGAGAATATTGTCCTAAAATCATGGTGTGTTGTCAAACATCATCAATGGGTAATGTTGGGATAATGAGTTCATCCATCTTTATAATTGTCTGCGTATTTTCTATATCATCATTTCCTACCCAGGTATTTATGACTCCAGATACAGCCGTAGCCTGATAGGATGTGGATACGACATCAGGTGGCGCTCTGATGGCGCACATGTGGAAAAGTGCGGCGCGGAGCGTCTTGTCCGTGGCGAAGGAAATTATAGGATTGATCATGGAGTTTGAAATTGCTAACACTATGGCAAAGTTGTTTATAGTGTTTAGTAGTGTTTTGTTTACATTTGTGAAGTAGCGCAACGGACTCATCAATAAATATGGCAACCAAAACAGAACGAAGATCGTCATTAGAAAACCTGTTCCTAGGGACGAGGATGTGCTCCGACTCTGGCCCTGATCTCGCTGTCTTTGTCGATAAGCGGTCAGAAATATCATCCCATAATAATACGCCGACATTAGAATGAGTACTATTCCGAGTCCGAATATCGCCACGAGAGCATACGGCGTTGATATCACACTGTAAAAATCACAAGGTTCACCCTTCGTCCATTTGCTGAATCCCATGAACGGGAGGAAGCCTACGAGACTGATGAGCACCCAAATCATCACGATTATTTGCTTGACGCGTTTCGGTTTCATCCGCCGAGGGTACGAAAGCGGGTGCATAACGGTCAAATACCGGTTGAACGATATGCAAGTCAGACTCATCAGCGATGCGCCACACGTCGTGTACAGAAAACCGAACCTCGCCAAGCATGCAGAATAGTCGTACACCAGCGGCAGCTGCAGGGCAAAAAGTAGCGTCATCGGCGCAGCGATTAATCCAACTAACAAATCCGCCGCCGCCATGTTTGTGACGAACATATTATTTATCGTGTGGAGTTTATAAGTCCGCCATATACACAGAATTATCATACAATTTTCGATGCAAATGAGCGGAATGAGGGCTCCCAAAATGATCGCGTACGTGAGAGATAAATCGTGATTCTGCGCAGATGTCACATTTGAATTCATCACAGGTATCGGTTCGATTATTTTCCACATCCTGTTGGTTTGGTTGTCGTCTGCTATTCTTGTAAGAGACATTGAATGTTTATCACAGCTCTTGAAAACAGGTGTGACACAAATATGACCTATTCTGCACTCACAAATACCATGATAGGCTCACAAATACCATGATAATGTTACGAATATCGTAGTCGACATGACAAGGGTCGTGTTCCGAAAATTCAACTGCAATCCTGAGTCCTTTATCTTGGTGTGATAAACTACCGGTAACAACACTTTCTGCGCAGACTAGAATTTCGCCACTTTTCCTTCTGTACATTATACAATAATTTAAGCTTTATGTAAATCACATGCTATGGCCTCTACTCCATTATATGAGCAAAATAATCTCCTGTAGAAATCGAGAAACTGCCGCTATTTTTTCACCATTTTTCGCACAATGGAAAAAAACTGTCTTGCACTTTCCATGATATTTTTGCTGAAGATTTTTGCCACAAAAAACCTGTCCTACTATTCTTCTTAGTATGAATTAGACGAGGCGATGGTTCATCATGATATGAACAATCATTCTGCAGTTGCATAATCCATTTTCGTCCTATGAATATTTCGTCGTGAAGCCGCCGACTTGGCAACCAAAAATGAATTAGATTGCCGTATCACTTGTCCCCAAAAGCTGTCAAAATTTTTTGTCTCGTCTAGATATGGAGCATTTTTGTCTCGGCTAGATATGTTGCCTATTGAAGACTGATTGAAAATATGTAATGACGTCAATATTTCTGAATGATGAATCTGTGTATTGTTTGCAACGAGCCATTTCCCCGAGGTGATGTCATAGATTTGTATCCACACAATCCACCCTTTACAATCGAATCAAACAGAATGTTGAATTTTTCACAAATTAAAAATCAATCAAAACAAAGTAATACTTGTCAGTTTTCATTGAACACATTACTCCACGGTTTTCATGGTACAATAAAAAGGTGTTCATCTGGAGCTTTCCTAATGGAGCGTATAAATTTCTTCCTTACATTAATTAATATTTCGTTAGTTTCTTTTAATTACCCAGCAGCACAACTGATCATACCAGTTGTGCATCTGTCGATTTCTCGTGGTTAACTTCATTTATGACTCCTATTTTGTTCTCCTATGTCCCAAAATTCCATAATACTGCCTAAAATAAATGACGGTACCATTTCTCCATGTGAAGTCACCATCCCAGTACCATCCGTCGGACCGAATTTTCCACTGCTCTGAAAACAGCTATTGATTAGATGCAGGCCAATCCATTACCGAATCATAAAGCGGCGATCCTAGTCTCTTCCTCAAAGGAATTGATCTTTCCTCTCTGTGTGGGTATTACCATCGTCCTGTCTATTCCAGAGTTTGCTCATCCCCCTGTGTTCCAAAAACGACGTAAGACAAAGCCAAGGAAAGAAGAGAGTAATCCCCTTCACAAGAAATCCATATCTGTTAGGCAGCGTTTCTCTGATTCACCGCATCGTTCCCTTGTTGCATGTTTTTTTAGGCTCTGGCTCATGCCAGTATCGACTTTTTTTGGCTTGCTGGCATTGGTCTTAGTTCGAATCCTGTGTGGTGTCTATGTCATGTCTGTAATCCACCTGCTTTAGATAAGGATATCGACTGGTTCCGTCATTTAGTATAAGTGCCTGATGGCATGGGAAGTCACCAATCAAATAAAGCCACTCTTCTTCTGGTGGTGTATTCCAACATCAGTGGTCTCTGATTGGATGAAGCAGCTCTTCTTTTAGGTGGAGTGTTCCAACATCAGTGGTCTCTGTTTGAATGAAGCAGCTCTTCTTTTAGGACAATTTAGGTGGTATGTTCCAACAGCAGTGGTCTCTGGTTGGATGAAGCAGCCCTTCTTTTAGGTGGAATGTTCCAACATCAGTGGTCTCTGGTTGGATAAGCAGCTCTTTCAGGTTCTATGTTCCAACATCAGTGGTCCCTGATTGAATGAAGCAGCTCTTCTTCTAGATGGTCTGTTCCAACGTCTATCGAGCGTGTGGTGGCATGGCAAGTTTGGTTGAATAACGCTGCTCTTCTTCTAGGCGGTCTGTTCCAACATTTATTGGGAGTGTAGTGGTATGGCAAGTCAGGTTGAGTATGGCCATTCTTCTTGGTAGTCTGTAAAGAAAGAATGGTACAGGATATTCTGTGAACTTGACCTTAAAGGTCATGCTTACATTTTCGCAAACTTTGTTGATGTGAACTCTGAATAGGCCTATACAAGTACATGTACATCTATACATACATATAGGAGTTTCATTGTAGTATGCAGTTTTGTCTATACATCGCCATAATTCGAATTTTCAGTTCAATAATTTTTGGAAAAAATCTGACCTGTTTCGTTTTGATACAATTCCCTAGTCTCATTCTTGATGGATGACAGCTAATATTGATGGAGTCCTCAAAAATCTCCATGGAAATAACTTAATTGAATTCTAACTTTGATGTCTAATACATGTATCTGCCTGTAGAGAACTATAAATTTATCCCTCATGACCAACATTAGAGCCATCAAACCATTGTTTTATTTCCTGATGAAATTGATATAGAGAAGCTCTTCTGACATTTGAGTGTGTTCTTTGAGGTATCTATTCTGTGTTTGTGTAATGCAGTCAGGGCAACCAGGTGTAGTGTACTAGTATCATCAGTATATGGGAAGCGTGGGTGTGGGAGTAAATCAAGTGGAAATTGGGCCTAATTTTCAGGTGTAATTTTCTGGTCATGCCCATTTTTAATGTGACAGAGAAGGCAACTGTTTTTGACGTGTGGTTTTTCGCAGGCTCTGGTTTCCTCCTGCATGTCGTATATGATGCTTGCAATGCATGTGTAATTTGGGTGTCACATTTCCATTCTTAATCTTAATATGACAGAGAGGATGAGTCTCTCTGACGATGGGGTTTTCTGTAGGCTCTGGTTTCCTCCTGCATATGGTATATGATGCTGTGTTTGGCTTCCGGCTTACAGTTATTGATCTAGCATGCAATAGACCATTCTCAAATAGGAGCAGTCAGCCGCGCATATTGCCAACAGATGGCAGCAAAGTCTTAGCGGACCAATGTACAGGAAAATCTACATGATTGCTGCTCGATCGATAATGACTGGGTCCGCTAGATGCATTGAATTGGGCCGTAGTGACACCTAGTGGTCAACTCGCTGACAGCTCCTATTGACGCAAACGACAAAAATCTGTGCACTTCCACCGAAATCTCAACCACAACCTCGATCTGAAGCTGAATGACGTGACGCAGACAACCCCACGACAGTGACTTCGAAGACGTTGCGTCAGAGTCGACCATTGCTGAATCATGGACTGCGTCACGTCACCCGGTTTCAGATCTTGGTTGTGGTTGCGAATTCGGCAGAAGTGCGCAGATCTGCTAATTTGAGAATTGTCTGTAAACCAGGCTATCATTGCTTTGCACATCTTAGAAATTGCCAGTCAACAATAGAATTAATTATTCTCTAGAACAAATGACTTTGAATGCTGTTGCATGCTCTTGAATGCGCATTACAGCATCGAGTCTCCACCCTGTCTCATAGATTTATGATTTATAGCTCTTTATTCTCCTTATCAAGCTCATAAATCCTTTTTATGGATTGATGAAGTATTGGTACAGAGTTTAACAATTACTTCAATGGAAAATGCATTTTTTTTCATTGGCATGGCAGTAAGAGGCCGAGGCCGTTTCAATCAGATTGAGAGCTGTGGGCAAATCAAATCACAAGATCCATAAAAAGAGAATTCCATTATTGCAATTTTATGCTCACTGGTCATTATTTCTTGAGTTTTATCTGCAGTTGGGAGAATTTCAAGTACATGTAGACATTTCGTTATAGCAACCTTTTCAATTTCATCGATTCAATGATTTCAAAACAACCTAAGTAAATGCTACACAAGCTGTGCTTCCATTACAGCTTTTATACCCGGTCTTATTACTACCGGTATCTATCCGCATACAAATAAGACCGGATATTTCGTGGCTTGCGCTTCCACTACAGTGTTTCAGGTTTAGTAAGTTTGGCTACAGAGGGCGATACGTGGAGTGAACCGCATATTGTTCTGGTATTTTTGAGCATGCCTAATGTCGCAAGCGATCTTAAGCCACCTGTTGCCGATCATAATACTACAAATAGACCCGGACTTATTGGCATTCCACTAGAGAAAACACCGATGTTGATCCAGCTCTAATTTAGACTGGGAGTATATTCGGCTATGTGCATGCTATCCGAGCTTAATAGATCTGGTCTTATTGAGAACCGGACTTATTAAACACGGACATCCTGTAATGGATGCAGAATCAGCCCGGACAAATACCGGCTTTTTCTGTCAATGGAAGCGCAACTACAGAATTGAAATTGAAATAAAAGGCACATAAATGTTGGGGTAATTTCTCATTTTGATGTCTTTAGCCATTCAACATTCTTCTGATCTACTCTATATAAACGTATTGATCTCCGCAAAGAAACTGTTTTTCTTATCCAGTACATGGTTTCATGATCTGGTTTCCAATACCAAGAGCCAATTTTGCTGATTGATTTGGGTGCAGGACGATCTTGCATGAAAGTCATCAGTCAATTTATTTTGCTATTTACACAAACGTCCGGTGGCGACTGGTAGCTTTCGAAATCAAATGCGATTTTGTGGTCGAGAAAATTTTCCCAAGTGAACTGTATCATGTGCGTGAAGTTTTTCCGAAGTGAAAACTATGAAATATTTGTTGAACTAAGATCTTACCTGTCATAGTTGTATTCCTTTTTAATCCTCTTAGTCTAAAAATCACAAAGAATTACCAATACCAATCTTTGCCAATTCCTTACTCCTGACTAATTAACGGACATCCCTGGCTATCGAAAACTCCATCGATGAAAACAATCATCCACCTCCTACGCCAGTTCACCGCCACTCTAGGCAATCAGCAGTCTGTCATTACCCAGCATGCCTTGCACTCGTCAAACACATAACAAAGCAGTTGTTGCTGAACGTCATTTGTTCTCGAATTCCGCCTGTTTGTTGCATGTACTGATTGTGGCTGCGTTTCTACTGTATGGTGGTATTGATCTTCAAATCCTATCCTCCTAGGGATAAAATTTGATAACGATTATTTCCTATAGATTTAGAAGATAATATAGATATTTAAACGCCCTTTTCAAACTTCGCAAAGTTCCTAGACACTTTTATTGATTGCATCCCAGTCTGAACGACTCTTGGGACGAATTGCATCTGATTGTCAGAAATCAACGACTCCTCTCTCTGAATTATGTATTAAATTTGAACCATTTCAGTGCCAGAGATTTATTTTATGGGTTTGCTTGAATGCAGAATCCCAGTAAAGCAAGTACGGCGAAGATGTCATTGTCACAGTGAATGTTGTAATGCAACAGCGACATAACAAGTGACGAAAACCTTGGCATTCAGCATCACTTAGCACTCTCCTGCTAAACCGGGATTCGAGACAGAGACAGAAACAGTTTAAACGTTGTACGTTTGTGAAATGTCTGTCTCAGGCGTGGATCCAGAAGGGGGCGTACTGGGTGCGCGCCTCCCCTTTTGGCCAACAAATCTGTAAATCGACCGTGAAATTCTGGAATTGAGCGCAAATTTCAATGTTCCTAGCACAGGGCGCCTCCACTTTTCCCAAATGCTGAATCCGCCCCTGCGTCTATAGTGAATGAGACAAGTACATTCAAGTAGGCTTATTAAGTACCATAGATGGAAATTCCTCCATGAGTTTCTTTGCAAAGAGGACCTCTTCCCTTTGATGTGCTGTGAAAAATCTAAAAATCAAGTCAAAGAATGCTTGCTTTGTATGTTAATATGTGTATACAAGCATGAAACTCGAGAACCAAATTCGAATATGTCATAAGGACGTATGATGCCAGTTGTCGCTTGCATTTCCTCCTTCCGTAGTACGGTACATGTATACATGTATGTGGCCCGTTCTGGCAAAACCAGGCATATGTCGCTCTTAGCTTGGCAGGTTGAGACCAAATGTTTGTCAGTTTCAATATTGTCTGTCGATTGTGAAATCTGAAACAGTCTATTTCTTCCATTCTCTCCTGGTGTCATCTTAGTTCGTTGAGGCTCACCTTCTGAGCGACATATGCCTGCATGGTTCTATCAGAACAGGTCACATATTTTCTCAAAATTGGTGCAATTTCGGAGATATCAATTGAAGAAAATTTGTATGTTTTATCAATCGTTTTACCAATTTCTCAGACTTTCTTGAAAAATCGTACACATTTTCACTTCAGCCATTTCACATTTGAATGGCTGGACTGGTAGTGGAGTTCGTCATAAATCCAATACAGTGCACACCTCTATGGATTCATCTGATTTGTACAGAA
The DNA here is from genome assembly GCA_002633025.1 of Notospermus geniculatus. Classification (NCBI taxonomy): domain Eukaryota; kingdom Metazoa; phylum Nemertea; class Pilidiophora; order Heteronemertea; family Lineidae; genus Notospermus; species Notospermus geniculatus. The sequence goes on from NMRB01000037.1 coordinate 64,092, forward strand.
CATTTTACCGGAAATCAATAGGATCTATGACACTGAGCTCCACCCACAAAGCCCCCAAAACATTTGAACTATTGGATCCACCAAACCTGCCTGATACTAGTAAATGTAACCGATACTCCTCATCCCTTGAAATGTGGGTGGTTGCCTGGGACTGTATTCAAACAGTGCGGAGTACAGACAACTTTTATTTTTCTGTAGTTCCAAGTGTGTCATTAGAAGAATTACCAAAAATAGATAAGAGAGGATTTTTGGTAGTACGTTTGTTGTGTTCTGTAGCTTTTCTCCCACTCTGCTCAGTTGCAGTTGGGGCTTACATGAGAAATGAGACGCTCTGAGATTGTATGGATGGACAAACGATAGAAAACCTGTAAACCTTGTTTGACGAGTTTACAGCCAAAGATGTTAAAGAGGATGATTTGTGAAACGCCGTGTAGTGTTACAGTCCGACACACTAAAGGCGGACTGTTGGAATGCAGAAGTGAGGAAATGGAACACTCAATTTTGACCACAAAATTTTATTCCGTGTCACCCTTAAAGCATGGCGCACACGAGCGACTAAAATGGGGGCGACTACCGACGCGACTACTAGGTCGCATGCGATAATTACCTTTGTGGTCGATCAGTGATGTCATCCGCGACATCACTGATCTCCCAGTGAAGCATTTGTCGCAAATGAGTCAAAAAAAATAAAAAAAATAAAAATATGTTCAGTCGCTCCTGTAGTCGCAAGGCTAGTCGCCTAGAAAATCGCTCAAAAAATAGGTCGTGTGCGCCATGCTTTAAAGGAGCACGGTATTGGATCTTGAATGCGTTATTTGACTGCCGACGTAGAGGGAGCCACCTAGCAGTAGTAAGACGAACTACAAAAATGCATTACAAAATGTACGTAGTAAATCGGGTCAATTTGCCGACAACGTAGTTAGTCCCAAGGTTGGAGAGTGGCATGGTGGTGGGGCCTGTTGAGAAAAAGTGGTAATACCATGGTCCTTTATTGAAACCACAGTGTACAGGCCAATGTTTATTATTAAATCAAACCCCAATCATCTGATTCACTATGGCAAACATGTAACCGCAGCTATCTCACTCTAATCACAATCCGCATTCAATGGTCCACCTCTAGGTTGAGTCTGACAATAGCAATCGTACTTCTGACTATGAACAAACTGGCACCCAGTGTAAACCCACTGCATCTTCAATATTTTACACTGTTTGATCGTCGGTACTCAATAACAAGGAATTCAATTTATAACTAAACCATATTGGCAAATGGAGCTTGTGTGAATGCTCTTTCGGTGTCCTGTCCTTGGCCATCAGATCAAATCAGTTGAGAAAACACATTAGGAAATTGGATGTGTCAAAAACACCAAGTAGAAGTAATTTGTAAGTCTAATAATAATATATCAGATGCGTGACAAACATATTGACTTTGATACACTTATGTAAGGTGACTCTCTGATCCTTCTCAGTTGGCAGCAGTGCACTTGACTTGTTGACTGAAGAACTATCCCAGCGAAAGGTGAAGGTCACATGTAGTTCAGCAAAATTTGATGATATTTCCAATATTTGTGGGTCTGTGGATTGTAATCTATAGACGTAAATGACAAAGATCTACGCACTTCTGCCGAAATCTCAACTATGACCTCGATCTGAAACTGAATGACGTGACGCAGAGAAGCCCACGACAGTGACTTTGAAGACGTTGCGTCAGAGCCGACCATAGCTGAATCCTTGGATTGTGTCATGTCACCCGGTTTCATATCGATGTTCTGGTTGAGATTTCGGCAGAAGTGCGCAGATCTGCGAATTCAAGAGGTCTATAGATCAGTCTCTCTGACATCGAATCTGGTTTTCAGATCAATCTGTGTGTTATGTGTTTTCCTGGCCTATACAATGTAGATCAGTTTATGGCCAGCTAGAAGATCCACAAGAATTTAAATTCCATCCTTAAATCCGTGTTATCCTTTATCTTTTCAGATATGTCAGAACATTCTACGCCTTTGCCTGGTTGAGCTCTTTCAATTCCATGTGATGCAGACGGACCCGAACTGGTCAAACTTCCTCTACGATCCGGACACCAAACAGGTACCCATTGAGAAAAAGACTGCACTTGGCGTAATCTAGGGCAGAAAAACTGTTTCAATTTGTTCGCTGGAACCTTTGAGCAATAGTTTGAACCCTGTTTAAAATTTCACTGAAATAACACATCCCTTCGATCCAGGGGTGCTAAGGGGAGTTTACACGATTCAACTTGTTGAAAGGTGTTGAACGTTGTTGAAAGCTGTTGAAGCATCTAAACCCCCATTCAACACCTTTCAACAGGGTCTTTCGACAGCTTTCAACATGTTGCCAAAATAGCTTCATGTTCCTATTTCTGGCAACTTGTTGAAAGCTGTTGAAAGACCCTGTTGAAAGGGGGTTTAAGATGCGTCAACAGCTTTCAACAATGTTCAACACCTTTACACACTTTCAGCAAATGCTGAATCCAACAGCTTCCAACAACGTTCAACACCTTTCAACAAATGTTGAATCGTGTAAAGCCCCCTTAAAGATTAGTGTTCCTTGTAAAGTTGCCTCTCCGTGTGAGACTTTGCTCAAATCAGTTTGCTTTCAATGGACAATTCAGCATTGTTGGTTTCCTTATAACTTACACTGTGACCATGCGATGTCATGAACGACTGCTCGTAGCTTCAGCGGAGTTGCTGATGGATAGTCAACTTGCACAATAAAACTCACATGGAGTGGTGCAAATTGTTTTGTCCTGGTAATAGTTGTAAACCATGTGTCCTTTTCTCCTTCAGATAATTCTACTGGACTTCGGCGCCACGCGGGAATTTTCCAAGAAGTTCGTCGACCAGTACATCCGCGTAATTCAGGCTGCGTCTGTTGGTGACAAGGAAGAAGTATTACAACGGTCGCGCAATCTAGGATTCCTGACTGGTTATGAATCAAAGGTAAGCAACATCTAAAACCTGGCCAGCATTCGTCTTGCTATGAACAGGAGTGGTATGTTGTTAACTCACCTGCCCCCAGGTTAGGGCAGATGGTATCTTCTGTGGTGCTGTTTTCTAAAGCCTTGGAAATAAATTGGAAAGAATTTGAAGAAACATTCTTCAGATGGTTGATAGGACCAACCCTTCTTCAAATGTTTCCCAATCAATACCAAAAGATCTAGAAAAACTTCGACAGAAGATGCCGTCTGCTGAACTCTATTTGTCATCATAACTATTATTTTCTAGGTTATGGAAGATGCTCACATAGAAGCAGTTATGATTCTTGGCGAAGCGTTCTCTAGTGATGGTCCGTTCAATTTCGGTGCTCAAGATATCACGTATCGTATCAACAGACTCGTACCCGTCATGCTCAAACACAGATTGGCGGCGCCACCAGAAGAAACATACTCTCTGCACAGGAAAATGTCCGGCGCATTTTTACTTTGCACAAAATTACAGGCCGTAGTTAACTGTAGACCAATGTTCGAAGAATTTTGGAGTAAATATAAATTTGATTCTTGATGCGATCGTGAAACAAGAAGGGTTAAATTTCATCCATTGGTGATAATCCAGTCATGTGTGTCCTCCGGTTTGGAGGAATACCGGTAATTGTAGCCAGATTTGCCTGCTGATGAAATACTGCAAGCCATGAACTTTTCACAGACCAATATTCCCTCCGTAATGTTAGCGTGGAAGAGTTGGGTTGTGCGAGACTAGAAGTGGCTCAGAAATTTACCATTTTGAGGCATTTTCCACAAAATTTTTGTTATTCACAGAGTGAAGGCCACGAAAATTTAGGTGTTTACAGTACGTCACCACCTGGGATTTCTGCGGTAATGTAGTCAAAAGTTGCAGAATTGATCATTGGTGAATTTTGAGGCGGAAGGGAATCTACCTGTGATATTAATCATGTAAATATTATTATACAACATATCTTAGTACGAGTGCTTTATCATATTGGGCTGCAGGTTTTAGCCCATTTATGCTGTGTTCCTCCAGAGGGATGGAACAACTTGAAAAAGAAATATGTGTGGTTGTGTATGTACAATAAAATCAATATGGAAGTCATCAGTTTGTTTTTCATTGATTTTGTGACCAGATAAATCAGGGGTATTCAGGATTCTGAATAATGTGAATGCTACGGTTAATTTATCATCTGACTGGATGGTCTCTGTGACTAGAATCCTTCTGCTGGTCCAGAGATTCTATTGATGAGTCCGTGTTTGGAAGAAAAAAGCCAGGCAGTATTGGCGTGACTGGCAGGAAAATGGATAGTAAATTCATCTACCCCTTGAATCCAGCAGACGGCAAATTCTGTCAAAGTTTCATCACATCCTGCTGTTCGTAGATAAATATTTCAAGAAATATTGTTCCTATGAATATTCTGAAGAACTTTTCTTGAAATTCTTTTCAATTCATTTCCAGGGCATTGAGGAAATTTTTAAGAACATGCTGCCTGCTCAAAACCTGGGAGCAGACGAGGATGGTCAAAATCAACTGTGGGTCTTAGACGAACTGGATGCCAGGTTTCAGGAATCTTCTCATTTCAATAGGTTCCTGGTGTACAGTGTCGTCTAATCTACCGAAAGGTTGCAGATGTCTCAAAGTTCAGCCCGTTTTGAAGATAAATCTGGCATTTTCTTAATGAATATCCTCTCATAAGCCATGCTGTGTTCTGTATTTAAAGCTTGGCTGTGCTGAATTTAGAAGAGATTATTCTCTGCTTCTCCTGTGCAGTAATCAAATTAAAACATTTTCGAAGCTCTTAGAAGAGATATGATATGAAGCTAGATTATCGTTTATTGTAGGGAAGTTTATCCTCGAATTTCAACCCATTTGGAACAAATCTTATAGAAAAGCTGCATTTACATGGTAGGCCTTACTATACGAGTTAATCCCGTCCATTAGTAATGGAGGATGTCACTATGATATCTGTATACATAGCCTCTAGAAGATAATGAACGTCTGAGAAATGATACGTTTGTCTTTAAAAAAGCATTTTGCTTCACCCTATCGTTTAACGAGATGACACCTGAGACGTGTACCTTGTCAACTGAGCTTCTCCGTTACAATACATCCCATCCATTCTGAACATAAGACTATTCACTCCTTTCCTGCCGACGTCCGATATGAAGGTGACTAAGCCGAGATTATTGCATAAATACGGGCTCGTTGTCACTGATGACATTTTGAGTTGTCAGATCATCAAGTCTGTAAAAAATTTTCTAAGACGGTTCTGAGTTGCTTCTGTTGTGTTCCTCATGACGTCAGCTGCATGTATCTCTATCAGAAACCAATGACTTAACTCTTTCAGGGTCAGTAACAGTGGACAAATGACATCTACATGTAAAATGAATTGATATGAATTCAGAAAGGAAAGCTGTGACATACAGTACAGGTCACAATTGACATCCCTAAATTCGCGAAAGTCATGCGTAAGTCACTCGTAACTTACGCAACAACTCACGAGCTATGTTATGCGTAACTTACGAGATGAGTTACGCGGTGAGTTGCGTGAATTTCGCTAGTTACGCGGTGAGTTACGCGAATTTCACTAGTTACGCGGTGAGTTACACAGTGAGCTACGAGGCAAGTTACGCGATTTTGGGGAGCTACGCAGTGAGTTACGCGACACCAAAGCCGTGAGTTATGCGTAAGTTACTCGTAACTTACGAGTAACTTACGAGTGACTTACGCGAAGTCATAGGGATGTCAGTTGTGACCTGTACTGTAGAAGGTCTGCATTCTTGACTTGTGGGGACCTACACTGGCACTCAATCAATGGGGCATAGCCCAATAACACATTGTGGTGTGTGGCATGATGTAAATGTAAGTGTCTTGTTGACCTACTGAAATTTTCTCATCTGTTCCTAGGATTGAGCAGACAGTATCTTCTGCGAAAGCCTCCGAAATGAATTGGAAAGAATTTGAAGAAATATTCTCCAGATGGTTCACAGGAACAACCTTTCTTCAAATAATTTTCAAACAATACCATAGGATGTGAGAAAATATTGACAGGGGATGCCGTCTGCTGGAGTCTGGGGGCAGATGACATTATTCAACTGAGAATGAGAGAAGAAGTATGAGTGAACTTTCTCTTAGTAGCCTACTCTTTGAGAATTGCAACTAGCCATCCTTGGTTGCTGTCAAAATGTCAAAATACTGTACTATAAATCACTCCAGTGATCCAATTTTGGTTATGAATCATCGTAGACTCACAAAAATAATTTTCTCGTCAGTATACATGTAGTTTATTGAACTGACATTTGGTAGACCTACTAAAATGATAGACCTTTTCTATATGAACCAATGCATAGGATCCTCCAAAGGATTTTTCTTCTAACACACCCTGTGAAGTTCACTCAAAAGAAAAGGAACTTTGAAATGGTGACTGAACTTACACAAAGAAGCATGAAACATACGACTTCGATGATGCATATACAGAGTACTGGTGCCGTCATATATACAGAGTTAGAAGTATACTTATATACTTAAATAATGGTCCTATTTTTGGTGGTGTAACAAATCAAGGAATCCTGCAGAGCCCTAACTTCAGAATAGTCGCTGACTTGCAGAATGCTGAAGTTATACAGCACATGAGGTGTTGCTTTATCATCACCCAACATATCCCCTTATTTCTTCCTTTCCATTACAGATTTTATCCAAGCCATTATGGAGCATTCATGCTACCCGTACTCTGGCAAAAAGGTTTTTCAAATTCTGGGTATGCTGATTCTTGCCGTACTCACTGCAATTACTTATGGATTAATGGAGAGCTTTTCTGGACATGCATTTCACCCTGTACCACCAGGATATTTAGAGATTACTAAGGTAAGGAAATATACACAGTATTATCGAACTTTCAGTGCCAACCTAGAAAACATAAGAAAAATGTCTAAAAGCAAGTTGGGATAAAGTTGCCAAACCTTTGTTTTGCCTCATCGTTTCATTTGAAACATGAAAATACTCATAATCATATTACCGGTATGCATTGTTTTTGAAAACTTCATAGGAAAACAGTAATTTTAAAGTCAGTTACCGGGTACATATTTTTACCACAAAAACCATCCCTGACACAACCCTGCACACTCCCTTTGTCGTTGCACTGTCAGGAGGTACCAGTACCTTTTGAATGATATATATTGTACACTGTTATTGGTAGAAATCCTGTTGTTTTTCCATCTTGTTAACTTACATATAGGCCTATGTAGGTAAATACCGATACCTTTTTCATATTAGGCTCCTTTTTCAATTTCAGCCATATTTGACATCGTCAGCAGAGAGAACAGACATCAACTCCAACATGTCAAAAGAGGCGTTGTTGATGGAGACAATATTACCAAAAGCTTTCACAGCCAGTTACATAATTGAGAATTTACAAACGTATCATGTGCCATCAAAACAAGAGATTGATAAATCCATGACTATCCACAATGGATTTGATATACAGGTAAGATTGCATCTTCTTCGATCATCTTCTTCACTATTCTTCTTCTTCTTCAATATTCCTCTTTAGTCTTCTCAATCTCCTTTTTCAATGTTCTTCAATTTAAAAACTGTCTTTTATCGTATTCTTCTTCAATCTTCTTCACTTTTAATCTTCTTCAAATCTTCTAACCCTTCTTATAATCTTCTTTAGTATTCTCCTTCTTTCATTAACCTGCCACCATCTCAATCAACACTACCAACCAAACCCAGCATTGTAATTTGAATACCAGTACCGGGTATTTTCTTGGTTTGTGCCACAATAATAAAAAAATAAAAGTCTGGGACACAAATAAGGCATAGCCTTTTAGCTGATTACCGGTACGTAAGAGTATACATTTTGCTTCAAGAATGGCCTGCCCTCTATCAGTGAAAAATGCAGTTAACTCGGTCAAAATGCTGAGCTGGTAATCATATAATCTTTTTTGATTTATGAAAATAGTGGATCAGTTAGAGCTGTCATATCAGAGAACAACTTTGTATGCAATTCTAACCTTTCAAGATAAGAATTGGTCTGTTCACATAATGTAGGAGGAAACCAGAGCCTAAGTGGAGCGGTAAAAGCAAATCATTCTCTTGGTCACGTCAGGAATGGGGGTATCACTCTGGTACTTGTATTTCGGTCTGCCACCTTAACTGTATTGCTGACCACTGCGTGTTTTCCGATGTAGGTGCAGTGATACGTACAGCCAGACTTAGGCCCTCTCCGAGTGAGGGCAACCCTTCCTGCCACAAAACAATCATCAGGAAGAGATCAAACTGCTTCTCAGCATTACAGCTCTGACGACTTCAGCTTCCACTAATAAGGATACCATACCTTGTATTTTGCAGCCCAAATTATATCGCAATGACTTCCGTAGTCCATGCTGGGTGAGAAAAAAGTGGAACTCGACCACTCCAATCATCCGTTGCCTCCCCAAAGCTTATCTACTCGGTTTCACGAAATGTGCTACCACGGATCTCTGGCGAAGACTGCAACGGCACCCCCACATCAGAGGAGGGATAAAGGAATTACGAGGAGGGAATGTTAAAATGGCGAAGGAGATTCATTGGTGGTCCAAAAGCAGATTCAAAGGTAAAAATAATTTTTTCATTTCATTTTCTTTTCACTGTAATAAGCCTCAAAGCACCCCCCCCCCCTTCTACCAGGAAAAACACATCACACTGACCTGTTTCCTGGCCATTCCACCACCAGCATCACGGTTTCAGTGTAAATTTTGAATCAATGGAATTTAGCTCTTAAGAAAACTTCTAAGACAGAAAAGAGATAAAGAGGCTGTGACCTACACAATGTACAAAATGTAAATACAAGTAGGCCTAGGCCTATCTTTCTGAACTTTTCTTTCTCTTTTTTATCAGGTCATACAATTGGAAGGAAGTATGCTAAATACTTTGGAGATGCCATAGCCAGTGACCCTTTTAAAGTAAGGAGACGGATAACATTAGGTCAGTCATTGTTTCATATAACCTTTCCATTTTCACTCTACGTACCCTGTCATAGCTCTTGCCTAAGGCGTTCCTACACTTCAGGGGTTTCTTGTGCAAGTTGGCTCTCAATGGGCAATTCACCGTTGTTGTTTTCCTTACGGCTTATTCCTATCTTCTTCAACTTCCAGTTGAATCATTGCTATCTTCTTCAACTTTCAGTTGAATCATTGCTGTCTTCTTCAACTTTCAGTTGATGCCAGTCCTGACACGATATGGGAAATGCGATTCAAGGCATCACATAATGAGGAGACCTCACCTCCGCATATCCTTACTCCAAGTTTGATAAAAAGATTTACCCCTAATGCCAAATTCATTGTGATAATGCGAAATCCTGTTGACAGGTTAGTCAATTTTAGTGTTATTGCATATTAATTTCATTGATTTCTTATACTGGTACTCGGTATATTCTTGGGGAATTTTATTAATAATGTCGTTCGCTTCCTCAAAGATGAACTAATGCCCATTCAGTAGCACATCGTTTTCAATCATGTCGTAGGGGGTTGGGTAGGCCTAGTCGACTCAAACCCACAAGTTTCAGAGAACCAATGCACTACAAAGGTGAAATCATTACCGGTAGGTAAAAAATATTGTCCCTTTCAGAATCTTGAAATGGTGGACCAGACTATCTACATGTACGTACTTTCTTCACCCTCCAATATACTTGATCATGTTTAATGACTTTCGTTTTAGGCTTTATTCGCACTACGACTACAACAAGTTAGTTGGAGACGAGACACCATCTGCCCTTGAATTTCACATAAAAGTGACGCAGGCTGTTGGCCTGTTGAGGGACTGCTTTCGTAGAAGGACGATAAGGGACTGTGTTTATGATCCTTTCTATAGGAAAGAACTTGAGGAAAGCAAGGTGAGATTCTGCGGTCTGTGCATCTCAACCAGTGACTTTATTGGCCTAAGCCTAAGAATCCATTCACGCAGTTTTCGTGCCGCGTGATGTCGCATCCTTTGTCCATGACCAACACGGCGAAAACAAACAACGCTCGAAAATCGCGTGAATGGACAGCCAGCCTTAGTCTGACATTTGGATGCAACTCGGGGATGAAACTTACCAACCAATAAGCTACCACTTTGCTTAAAAGACACTCCCGATCCAGGCTCATGATGTCTGATTGTATAAATAGTTCAGTAGATCACAATTTTTTCTCTTTTTTCATACAGGTATTCCTCCATGTTGGTCTGTATGTTGTCTATCTCAATGACTGGTTCAAGATCATACCAAGGAACCAGTTTTACCTTACAACGTCTGAAAAATATGGTACTGATTTGAAGGGAGTTTTGGAAAATATTACTGAATTTCTTCAAGTTGGTAAGTGTAGGACATTGCACAAGTAAACCATGAGTATTTTTCAAACTACAGTGTATCCAAGAAGGTACTGACAAATGAAATCGGATAAAACTATCTGTTGTCAGCCCTCACGGGGTTAATATGAAACATCACAACCTTTCCTCATAATACATGTAGCTCTTCACAAAATGTCTGGCAACCACGAAAAACTGACCTAACTTGGCTGATGTAGGCCTAACTCACTCCTTGGGTTGTTGAACTGGAAACTGGCCTCTTTTCACTTCAGAACTCTATTGTGCTGTTTTTACTTCAGATACTGGGTTGAGAACAGCCGAGGAGAGAAATGCAACCATTGCAGACATGATAAGGGATTCTGGAAAGAAGGTCAACAGAATGAAGTACAACAGTCCCATGTGGAATGCCACAAGATCTCTCCTACTTGATTTTTATCATCCCTTTAATGAGGCTTTATCAACCTTACTGGGTAATAAAAAATATCTCTGGCCAGAAGACCAAGGCTAAAAAATTCTTCATCTTCATAATTTTGTTTTGTTTTACATGTATGTTCGTAAGTTTAGTTATTCTTTGATGATCTACAGTTACGGTAGTTATAGTGTAAATACATGTACATGTATATCACACCCATGATGATTGATGATGTTCAGCGATATCAACTGGCAAATGCCTTGCTTTTGACTTAAATTCTTGTCTATAGCAGAATAAAAACAGATTTCACACGATAAAATCTTGTGTTGGTACTTTGAGGGTCACTTGAAAAGATGTGCTTCCTCTTGAGTTAACTGTTGAACATAGCATCCAGTGGTATCCACAGTTGCAACACGTGACACTGCAGCTCCACAGTGTGGGTTTGGGGTTATGGGTTTTCCACTGTCTGGTCATTTGCCCGTACAGGGAGTAGACTTTGTGAAGTCGTGGTTGTGGCATTGCTTGTAAACTCCTCTCGCAGTTTCAAACCGCTACCAGAGGTGGAGCCAGGATTTGGGAGAAGAGGGGGCACCCTGTGGTAGGAACATTGAAATTTGCGCCCAATAGGGGTCATAACTGTGATAGAGGGCAGCACACAGTAATCAGGTCCCATACAATGGATGCCTTTTATGTGGGAAATTGATCAGAACCTGAATGTCCCTTTCTTCAATAGTTTTAACCACTAGTGACACCTGTTGAGGTAGTGAGTTGGGTTCCTCATTCCAGAATTTCACGGTCGATTTTACAGATTTGTTGGCCAAAAGGGGAGGCGTGCCCCCGCCTCTGGATCTGCACCTGGCTACACATGACATTACCCACTCAGATGTATGCCTATGGGCAACAGCTGAACACTGACGACGAGTGTACATTGTTTGGGGCAAGTACGCGGGGACAATGTATCCTCAGATACACCTGTGACAAAAATTTGGAGATGATCCAGTCATTAGTTCAGGAGTTATTGCACTTTTTCTGTTTTTGGTTTTAGCCACCTGGTGGCCAAGTCAAGAGTCGAATCGGACCGAAAGTTGGTGTCATAGGTCATATGACCTAGGGGCATATATGTACCAAGTTTCAGATCAATAGCCCCAGTGGTTACGAAACTTGCCCTGCTAACGGACTACAGACGACGTCCAACGACGACGCAGGCTGCACCATTGTAAGAGCTCACCACAGGTGAGCTAATAAGAGATTTAACAAGAATGAAGTTGAGATATATCTTTTATTATAAACCTACCAGATCATCTTAATATTACTATATATTACAATAAATCATCAACATTTACATATACTCTATACATAGTTCTCTTAATTGATGTATTTATGATTGGCAGTAACTATTAATTGCTACAGTTTTTATGAACTACTTTGACAAGAGGATATTTTGAGTGCAACTAACATGAAGAAAATAATGTCATGATACCTGGACCTACAGCTTCACCAAAAGACTGTCACAGATACATGTACATGTATATAAGAAAAAGGACTACAGTAAGTTACAAGCTGCAGGAAGATAGAGTCCCTTAATAATTATTTTTATTCATCTACTCTAAGGAACTTTCTCATTTCAGTGTCTTTCCAGCAAACTTTCCATTAAGTTTCTGCACCATTTCACCAGTCTTCCTCTGAAGACATGGTATTTGCACCAGGATTTAAAACCATCGCCAGCTCATAGGCATGGCACCTTAACATTGAAAAATTGCACCGATACTTTCTACAGTGAAATTTTCAGATACAGGATGTTGCAGAAATAAATCCCCAAATGATGTGAACATTTTTGTTTTTTTTCCTCCACAGCCCCATAGAGCCAATTCAACTGATTAAATCGACATCCAATTAGTGTCACCCTAATTCTATGTCGAGCACCACTGGTCCAATTAACATGCATTATGCATTATGAAAAGTGACCCAAGAGATTGAAAATCACATTTCAACAACAGAGATAACCTAAGTTACAAGAGAAGTTCAATAAGGCTAATCTAACAATTATGCATACATGATATAGACCTAGGACATCCACATTAGATATTCATCAAATATGCGTGAACTTCTAGTGAAAGGGGTCTATGCACAAATAGAGTAAAATTTGCCAATGAACGGTTCAAAGACTGAGGATCATTTATGGGGTGGCATTTCTACCACATGAGTGTGACTATTGGTTCCATAGGTCTAGAGAAGCGAATGTTCTAGAAATGAGAAAAATATTATATCTTTAGAAGAAAGGTGCTTCTGAAGTAGGTAGAAGTGCATTTTCTGTGCAAAGAACTTTCAGCTGTCCCTGGGAGGTAGTTTTGCACAGGTTTGTACTGTGTTAAAAGAATTTGAGCAAATACACTGTTCATATTATTATGGAAATTATGCCATTGGTTACTTTAATCTCAATGGTAATGATAAATTTTTCTTTCTTCGTTTTAATTGAGAGCCGCAGCCAGAACAATGATACATGCCACGGACCTCATTCATGAAGCCTTCAGAGACTAGAGAAATTCTTGAAAATTGATTGGTTTAATCTACCATCCGAGCCTTGGACTACAGCACAGTGAATAGGTATGTACCCGGTAAAGAACCCGTCAACTTGTGCATGTGCTAGCCCCAACTGAGGCCCCATAAACGAGGTCCTACAACATCAAGAATGGAATCTCCCTGGAGAAACAATTGGAGACTTCTTCAGTATTTTACCTCCCCAGCCCACACACCCTATACCCGTTAACTTTTTAACTTTACTCAAGATGTCTTACAATTTTGATTGCTTGTCACCTGAGAGTCAGCCATCAGTCGGCAGAGCCGTTTTCACCGATTCTGGAATCATTTTGACATAACCGGGATGATCTGCCCCGTTTAAAGTAGCTAGGACGCCAGCGGCATTCCTCCGCTTTACGTGAGAATAATATTGGTATAGGTTGCCGTGCACATCCGTCAAGCGTCCGCCAACAGCGTGCAACACCGCTTCTGGAGCACAAGTGTCCCATTTCTTGCAACCGGGGCTTCCGAAGACGTACGCATGTGCTACACCCTCTAACAACAAAAGAACCTGAAAAACGACAATAAAATATAATTTAGGATCATTAGGATGGAATGTCTGCCTAAATTCTATGTGATTATTTTCAAACGATGTAGAAAATGGTGCCTTTTCATGGAATTGTAAGGGACCGTACAAAAAGTCACCTCCCGAGAAATTACTGTTGACGGGACCCTTTTCTTGGTGCAACATTTGGGCACGTTCCCCACCACTTCAGGCACGACTTTCTTAAAGAACCCATACATGTAAATACCTTATGACCAGCACCACCAACTTTGATAACTTCTGTGGGATTACAGGCTTCATATGCTTCCACAACTTCTTTTGTTGAATGTGACCGTGTCGTGGCTATGATTCTCTTGTCTTTGTCTGGCTGACCGGGCTCAAAGCCGAAGGAACCTAGAGGAGGAGACGGCCAGTTTAGAAGGACAGCAAGATGAGGGGAAATTTGACAAAAACTAACAATTCAGAACTGAGAATCTTGGAACATTTGATAGATGATTCTCAAATTGACGTAAATGACAAAGATCTGCACACTTCCGCCAAAATCTCAACCAGAACCTCGATCTGAAACCAGCTGACGTGACGGTATCCATGATTCAGCAATGGTCGAGTCTGATGAAACGTCTTTGACGTCACTTCGTGAGGTTGTCTGCATTACGTCATTCAGTTTCAGATCGAGGTTGTGGTTGAGATTTCGGCGGAAGTGCGCAGATCTTATTCATGTATGTCAATTTGAGAACTCTCTATTGGCCGGAAATATTTTTGTTGTCATGTGAGAGTAGATTTGCATGAAAAAATTTTTGCATACCATCTCCCATATCTCTAAAGGCACCTGTGAAAAAAATTGGAAAAAAATCCTGTCATGACAATTATTGCAAAAGACAAAATTGTACAGCCAGATTTTCCATGAGTACCCGGTAATCCGGTTTCCTTCTGCTCTACATTAAATTCGTCCAATGCTGCCTATAGTCTTAATACTGCTGTATTTGGCTCAGCTCTCTACTTTATCAAGCAGATTCGGTTCCCTTTGTCTCAACCTGGACACTGGTTCTACTGGAATCCAAGTCCATACCATCCAATTCCTTACCTAATCCTATTACACCCCATATACATCGTCCCAACTTTGCATCTGGTATCTCAGACTTGTAGTTGTAATACGGTTGATATATTACACCGGCCTTGGCGACTCCCTGTACTGCAACTCCTATCAATACTGTCACATGGTCTAAAAGTCCTGCAAAGAGAACAAAATTCTGGAGTAAATTCTATAATAACTTTGGCGTCCGTCTTCCCATTTTGCCCTCTGATGTTTGGGTCAAGGGTGGGTTAGCTTTTGAACTTGTAATAGGGGGCGAAATGGGAATAAACCATACCAGGTACTTTACATAATTTATACCAGTAATGCAAGAAAGTACTTTTAGCGTATCATCACTTTTACTCTCATAAACATGTTTTCTTCATATCCTTGATTTAGCCCCCCCCCTCCATTTGTGCAGAAGTACCGGTACTTGGGCTATTTCAGGAAATCACAGATGTTACCTTGTGTGTACTCTGATGTACCATCAAGAGGGTCTACCCAGACTACAACCTGAAAGACAAAATACGTGAGGCAGTCTAGGAAAACCCCTCGGATGTCGTATGTGAGGAAAGTGTTAATGGCTTTGGTGAACCTGCACATTAAAGGTTGCATTGACTCATTCTTTATTTGCAAGGGAAATGCTGGCCCCAGTCGACAATACATAGGTGTATTACAGTGCTCACCATTGTCACTGTTGAGATGAATATTCATTTTTCTCCATTAAACAAGGGTTTAATTGTTGTACCATATCAGGATAACCGGTACATGACAAGTTACAAAACAATGGAAATCTTCAATCTAAAACGCTCTCATGTTTGTCAAATGCAACCATCACGTATCATACATGTATTTGTCAGAATAACGAACATGCTAAGAAAAACAATGAAATTTCATTGGTTACATTTACATGTACATGTACGTCACTGATCTCAGCCTCACAAATACTGTATTTGTAGAACATCACATAAAACTGACTAGGGTTGCAGGTGCTAGTGTCTTAGGTTTATCTCCAGTTTATGGGTATCGCCTACGGCTGTACGGTGGTACAATGTCGATTTTCTTGATGATGATGGTTGTGCTATTGGCAGCTGCACATATCAAAATTGCCCATGATGTGGAGACATAAACGATGAAAGAGCAGCTTCAGCTTTCAGACAGCAGCAGATTGGTCTTGTTGGCTGATGATGGCAATTTATTCTGATTACTTCTGTGTGGGAGCTGATGCATTTCAGCCCATCTGCAGGTGTGACAAAATGATTCAGCTTGGGCATGTCGGGGTAGCTCTCAGTCTCAACGCTATTTCTAACCCGGGTCAGTCGGGAATCGAACCCGTGACCTCTCAGTTTTGAGTCCAATGCTCAACAACTGCACCACTAGTAATTAGTATTAGTACTACTAATACATGTATAGAGACAAGAACTAAATCCTCTTTTCATTTCACCCGGTATTCACATCACACACAACAGTAGATTTTTGTATAGCCGCGTTTACACTGCCAAACATTTTGGTCCAGTTGAAGTGAACCGTACTCGGACCGGACCAGGTCCACTTCATTTATACAGTTTAGACTGCAGCGATGAGTCGCCGTGCAACGTACACCTGAAGTACGCTCTCCATTCAGTGGAGTTAAGAAACTCGTGCGGAATGCATGCCGAGTTTCCCCGCGGGTGACGCAAGGACGAACTACTCGGTTCAGTTCGCCATGCGTCAGGTTTACACAGCACATTTGGTTGGGGTACCATACTCGGTCCGGACTGAGACCACCTCCTTCTGCGGGTCTCGGTACGGTTCACTTGTGGTCTGGACCGGGTACGCTTGGCAGGTTTACACTGCCACTTTTTTTGCCGTACTGTACTTGGTCTGGTCCAAGTTCACTTGATTTTTGGTAGTGTAAATGCGGCTTTTGACCACAGGTTCTTGTGGTTCGATACTATACTCTGATACTAGGGGACCACAGGTCCTAACACACTTCACTGAGAATGTATAGAAAAACAAAAGGTATGACACTTCGCGATCTAGCAATCCGACCTCGCCACTTCAAACCGCCGTCAAACTTTTATTTTCCAACCGATTGCCACGACTTTTGGCACGAGTGATCTTAGATATGTGTATTCCACAATGAATCCAAGTAGACGACCATCGACGCCCTATGCAGAAGGTATGTTTAGTTAGTTTGGCTATTCACAGACGGCGCCCCAATCGAAACTAGGGGATTTCCCCGAGAACGGAGAACCGGAAACTCGGCAGTGTAGCGTACAATTTATCTGGGAAACTCAGCAGTGAAAGGGTTAAGATTGCATTGACTCACTCTTTATTTGCAAGGGAAATGCTGGCCCCGGTCGAAAATAAATAGCTCTACTACATACATAATCAGTGCTCACCATTGTCACTGTTAAGATGAATTATTCATTTTTCTCCGTTAAACAAGGGTTTAATTGTTGTACCATGTAAGGATAACCGGTACATGACAGGTTACAAAAACAATGGAAATCTTCAATCTAAAACGTTCTCATGTTTGTCAAATGCAGCCATCACGTATCATACATTTATCAGAATGTGCTAAGAAAAACAATGAAATTTCGTTGTTACGGTACATATACATGTACATGTACATCACTGATCTCAGCCTCACAAATACTGTATTTGTAGAACATCACATAAAACTAACTAGGGCTGCAGGTGCTAGCCTCTAGGTTTATCTCCGGTTTATGGTGTTGCCTACTGTATGGTGGTACAATGTCGATTTTCTTGATGATGATGGTTGTGCTATTGCTATTGAAACGATGAAAGAGCAGCTTCAGCTTTCAGACAGCAGCAGATTGGTCTTGTTGGCTGATGATGGCAATTTCTTCTGATTACTTCTGTGTGGGAGCTGATGCATTTCACCCCATCTGCAGGTGTGACAAAATGATTCAGCTTGGGCATGTCGGGGCAGCTCTCAGATTCATGCTATTTCTAACCTGGGTCAGTCGGGAATCGAACCCGTGACATCTCAGTTTTGAGTCCAATACTCAACAACTGCACCACTAGTAATTAGTATTAGTACTACTAATATAGAGACAAGAACTAAATCCTCTTTTCATTTCACCCGGTATTCACATCACACACAACAGTAGATTTTTGTATAGCCGCGTTTATACTGCCAAACATTTCGGTCCAGTTGAAGTGAACCGTACTCGGACCGGACCAGGTCCACTTCATTTGTACAGTTTAGACTGCAGCGAT
>NMRB01000037.1:82766-115577 GCA_002633025.1 Notospermus geniculatus
CAAGACCCTTCTGCACATTCACTGCAAATTTTGTTGAATTCCGACTAGTTGATCTTATGATACAAAAGGTCTGAATTAATGAGAACCCCACGAACGATGTGTGTTCACAGTCATCGGTGTACATTTGAATAGGCTGACGTACATTTGTACATGGAACACTAATTGTGCTGAAAATAGCTCAGTTATCGTCAGAAATGGAATTCAAAGCATCATGTTGGCAGGTTCATGTACCTCTTCACCACAAAAAAAGTTGAAGCTCGTGCCTATAACGTAAAGCCAAAATTCAGGCAGTGAGAGACATCTGGTGGCAACAAAGGAAGTGTCTCCCTCAGTAAGCTCATCGTTCGCAGTTAAACCTTTATGGTTGATTCCTTTATGGTTTTATCGAGTGTACACTGTACAGGATTCCGTCCCACGTCTCCAGCTTTTGAACATCCTTTCATTTGGGATGTGGTTTACTCTGGATTGTGTTTGGAAACATCCATGTCTGCCACCAATGATGTTGCGGGTATGATCCCGGTCATGCCAGGTAGTGGCTATACATGTAAGTGGGAAAGAGGGCAACCTCTCCTCAACAACTTAGGTTTCTCCAGGTCTATTTTTTCCTCCTAGATTAACAAATATCACCCAGTATTACTAAATGAGTAGAGTATACTCTATAATGCCCTGGTTTGGCACTTGCACTCTTAAAATACTATTTTTCTTTACCATGGTCTTTGAGGCAATTATTTCTTCAAGTCCAACCATTGAGACATTGAGTTACTGACATGTTAGTGGCTATGAGGCTAATTGCTACTTGGGATCTACATGTAGGGAACCGACATTATTTTGAACAATGATTGAGAGAGGTTAAAATGGCCACCAAGAGCACTGCAAGAGTCACTACACAGTTTAATTTGGGATACGATTTCTGCTATCATAGCAAAATCCGAACACCATCGGTGAACCGTGAATAAATGAAATGAGCAACGCTAGCTAGCTGGCTATCGGGGGCCATTATACCATGAATGATCAACTATTGATCTGCCTGCCAGTGGATCAAGTGCTTGTTTTCGCAGCGCAGATATTATGCGTCCATAAAAGATGAATGTTTGGGATGATTTTTGAATGGGACTGACTGCATCTTGTGAATGATACTGAACCTAGTGCTGAGTGTCAGTGGTTGGTAATGATAGTGAATTACTGCATAGTCAGTAACTGTCTAGGCAACAGTTTTGGGAGCTGACAACTTCAAACACTGAAGCTCTATAAAGCTTGACATTATGATAATGTGAGGTGTTTGTGTCGCTCTATGCACAATCTCACATTATTACCGTACCCCAGTCTCTCCAGAAACTGAACTTTCTGGGGAACTCTAGAAGCAGCTCATTCAACACATCACCTGATCTTTTCAGACCAGCTGAGAAAGTGGCAACTTGGCCAGGAGTTGAACCTATGACCGACCTCTCTCAGTCTTGCACTGAACGTGAAACCACTGCGCCACTGTGCTCCCCAAAGCTTTAAAACCTGAGACCTTATTCACAAACATCAGCAGAACTTGAAAATTGAGTGGCTTCCCATCCTTTTGGTGTGGTCTTGCCAATGTGGTCTTAAAAATGAAACCAGAAACCGAATAAATGCTTTGTGCATCAAGTTCTGTCAACAGTTCCACAGTGCCAATCGGGCAGGTTTATATACCCAATAGAGCCGCCTATTTTCTTGCACTTTCCATCTGTACCTTTCACCGCCCTGAAATGCCACTGCATTAAGTTGAACTAGCATGGTACCCGTGGCGAGCACATTCACAGGATGCATGTGGCCAGAGGATGGCATTTTGCTGGACGTCTCTGTGTGGGAGGAAAATGTTTAGTGGGGGCCAACTCCTCGGACAATAATCTAGGCCTATGGGAAGCAGATGGCAGCAGTTTTATGTGTGGAAGTTCCTATTTTCTGATCACCCTGCCTGGTTGAAGACCCAAGATACAGAATAGCACAAAATTGACACACAAAATGATAATAAGCAAGAAGCCAATCTCCAGAATTCACGAATTTTCGACCCCAACCGGGGTCTTTTTCAAGTGGAACTTGACAATCTGAAACTTACAATCTGAACTTTACAATCTGCCTGGTTGAAGACAATGCATTATACCTGGTTCCGTCGGCCACCGTGTAGATGGTGTTGCGTATGCAGCACCATCTACACGGTGGCCAGCGAAACCAGGCTAGTGGGCATTGCAAATCATTGTAAATTTCTTCCTGCATTTTATTCGCTTAAGGGTAAAAAAATGTAATGCCACCCGCTTAAGGGCCACCCCCATGTCATTTTCAACACTTCCTGTGAAAATGGTGCCATTTCGATCAGAAACCACGGAGGAGTTCGTGTTCGAAGTTAAAGCGCCACCGTCAATTATAATATACATGTAGATAGAGAACAGTATAATGAGTCAAGGCGGTTTATGGCAGTATCGGCGTCTGGAGACATGGCGGATTGTGGCAGTGCCGGCAGTAATTGGTGATTTTTATTTCTACATTAGAGTTGATGGGGATTTTTGTCAAAAAGTGGGCGTGGTCTTCTAGCCAGCTCACGGCAGGGCGGTATAGGGTGGCATGGGCTCTATTGGGTTAACAACCTGATTGATGACGAGGAGGATTCTGTTGCAGTGTCTATAGATAATGCACAGATTAGCCATCTTCCCAGATCCATGATCCTGAGAAAGCTTAAATGGGTATTATTACCTCACAAGCATTATTTTCTAAATGTCATCTTTACAACGTATATTACAGGGGGAAGGGGCTCAATGAGATGTAAGCGAAAATCTCTACCATAATGTCTGCTACTGAACAAACGCTGCACAAAGATCACCCGATACACCGTATGAGAATAATTGAATATTCCGTCGGAGCAGACAGATTTAATGGTGCCCTGAAGCAACCTACTTCAAAGGATGTGATATGATTGAAATATCTCTCAAAATAGCGCGACAAGTAAAAATGAAATTGATAGTCCCTTGAAGCATTGTAGGTGAAATGGTTTTTTTATCCTACAGATAACTGCAGGAACAGAATAAATAATAGGACATCTTCAGTTGATTTCAAAATATATTCAAGTAAAATCTCTGCTGAACTTCATTGACCAAAAATGTGGAATGGCCATACTTATAACATGGAGAAAAGCTACATATAGGGCCGATTTCACAAAGGGTGTTTAAGACTTAAGACGCCTGTAACTTCACTAAATGCACGCACTTCCACCATGCACTTGATGAAGTTACACGCATCTTAAATCTTAAACACACTTTGTGAAATTGGCCCATACTTTCTTCAAGTGATCATCCATTTTGTGAAAATAAATGAAAGTCCATTATCATCAGCCAATGTGGAATGATCATTTTTACATCAGGACAAAAACTACATTTATACCATACTTACATCTTCATCTTTTACATTGGCTAAGTCATCGGGACATTTCTGTTCCAATACGTCTTGATCATAATCAGTCACAATGAAGTCTGGATCAATGGCTTCAGAGGGATCTAACGTCTGAAAATAGGACATAAGTCTGCCATCAGCTTTTGTAGTTGAAAAGACAAGATCTTTTGTTGAATGTGACCGTGTCGTGGCTATGATTCTCTTGTCTTTGTCTGGCTGACCGGGCTCAAAGCCGAAGGAACCTAGAGGAGGAGATGGTCAGTTTAGAAGGACAGCAAGATGAGGGGAAATTTGACAAAAACTAACAATTCAGAACTGAGAATCTTGGAACATTTGATAGATGATTCTCAAATTGACGTAAATGACAAAGATCTGCACACTTCCGCCAAAATCTCAACCAGAACCTCGATCTGAAACCAGCTGACGTGACGTCATCCATGATTCAGCAATGGTCGAGTCTGATGCAACGTCTTCGACGTCACTGTCATGCAGTTGTCTGCATTATGTCATTCAGTTTCAGACCGAGGTTGAGGTTGAGATTTCGGCAGAAGTGCACAGATCTTAGTCGTTTACGTCAATTTGAGAACAGTCTATTGACTGGAAAATTTTTTTTGGTCAAGTGAGAGTAGATTTGCATGAAAAAATGTTGCATACCATCTCCCATATCTCTAAAGGCACCTGTGAAAAAAAGTGGAAAAAAATCCTGTCATGACAATTATTGCAAAAGACAAAACTGTACGCCAGATTTTCCGTGAGTACCCGGTAATCCGGTTTCCTTCTGCTCTACATGTACCGGTACATTAAATTCGTCCAATGCTGCCTATAGTCTTAATACTGCTGTATTTGGCTCAGCTCTCTACTTTATCAAGCAGATTCGGTCTCCTTTATCTCAACCTGGACACTGGTTCTACCAAAAATAGATAAGCTCGCTTATCTATTTTTGGTTCTACTGGTGTCCGACTCTTCATTCCTTACCTAATCCTATTACACCCCATATACATCGTCCCAACTTTGCATCCGGTATCTCAGACTTGTAGTTGTAATATGGTTGATATATTACACCCGCCTTGGCGACTCCCTGTACTGCAACTCCTATCAATACTGTCACATGGTCTAGAAGTCCTGCAAACAGAAAATAAGGTGTAAATTCTATAATAATTCTGGTGTCTGCCTTCCCATTTTGCCCTCCAATGTGTGTAGGTCAAGGGTTGGCGTTAGGGTTAGCTTTTGAGTCTGTAGTATAGGGAGCGAAATGGGAATCATGCAAGAAAGTACTTTTACCGTGTCATCATTTTTACCCTCATAATCATGTTTTCTTCATATTTTGTGTCTTCTGCACTTTGCCACAAAGGACCCAAGGAAGTTCACTGCGACATATACCCCAACAGGAGCTGTTAGTGAGTTGGCCAACAGGTGTCACTACGCCCCAATTCAATGCATATAGCGGACACATTCATTCTTGATTCTGCACCAATCAAGAGAAGTTCCTTTGGTATTGGTCCGCTAGAACTTTGCTGCCATCTTTTGGCACTACGCGTGGCTGACTGCTCCTATTATCAAATCATGATTTAGCCCCCCCCCCTTTTGTGCAGTGACCGGTACTTGGGCTATTTCAGGAAATCAGATGTTACCTTGTGTGTACTCTGATGTACCATCCAGAGGGTCTACCCAGACTACAACCTGAAAGACAAAATATGTGAGGCAGTCTAGGAACCCGGTCTGGGAAAACCCCTCGGATGTCGCATGTGAGGAAAGTGTTTTTGACCTTGGTGAACTCACACATTAACCCTTTCACTGCCGTAGGTGACGATCGTCGCCCTCTGTGGCGACTGCCGTAGGCGACCATCGTCGCCCAATGCAGAAGTTATGTTCAGTTAGTTTGGCTATTCACAGATGGCGCCCAATTGAAATTACGGGAATTTCCCTGAGACTGCCGTAGACGACCATCGACGCCCTATGCAGAAGGTATGTTTAGTTAGTTTGGCTATTCACAGACGGCACCCCAATCGAAATTAGGGGATTTCCCCGAGAACGGAGAACCGGAAACTCGGCAGTGTAGCGTACAACTTATCTGGGAAACTCGGCAGTGAAAGGGTTAAGGTTGCATTGACTCGCTCTTTATTTGCAAGGGAAATGCTGGCCCCGGTCGACAATAAATAGCTCTACTACATACATAATCAGTGCTCGCCATTGTCACTGTTAAGATGAATTATTCATTTTTTCCCATTAAACAAGGTTGTGTGAGGATAACCAGTACACAACAAGCTGCAAAACAACGGAAACCTTCAAACTAAAACTCTCTCATGTTTGTCAAATGCAGCCATCACGTATCATACATTTATCAGAATGTGCTAAGAAAAACAATGAAATTTCGTTGTTACGGTACATATACATGTACATGCGGTACATATACATGTACATGTACATCACTGATCTCAGCCTCACAAATACTGTATTTGTAGAACATCACATAAAACTGACTAGGGTTGCAGGTGCTAGCCTCTAGGTTTATCTCCGGTTTATGGTGTTGCCTACTGTATGGTGGTACAATGTCGATTTTCTTGATGATGATGGTTGTGCTATTGGCAGCTGCATATATCAAAATTGCCGGTGATGTGGAGACATAAACGATGAAAGAGCAGCTTCAGCTTTCAAGACAGCAGCAGATTGGTCTTGTTGGCTGATGATGGCAATTTCTTCTGATTACTTCTGTGTGGGAGCTGATGCATTTCAGCCCATCTGCAGGTGTGACAAAATGATTCAGCTTGGGCATGTCGGGGCAGCTCTCAGATTCATGCTATTTCTAACCTGGGTCAGTCGGGAATCGAACCCGTGACCTCTCAGTTTTGAGTCCAATGCTCAACAACTGCACCACCAGTACATGTAATTAGTATTAATACTACTATAGTACGTTTAAGTCATCTGGAGCTCGATGGGCGTATGTCAATCAAACCCTTAGTAACTAGACCACAATGAACTTAGGGTTTACTCTAAACGGTTCAACGCACATTGTTTTCTAACCAGATGAACCTTGGTTTGAAATAGAACATGCAACTAGGCCTTGATTTGAAATTGAACACAGGCACAGGCATGGGATTGGCTGGAAGTGTCCTGTCAATAAAACGCATGTCAATACTATAGCCAGACTTCACCAACAATACCAAGGTCTGCCTGACAACCGAAGGTCCGCCCATCGAGCTCCAGATGACTCAAACGTACTATAATATAGAGACAAGAACTAAATCCTGTTTTCTTTTTACCCGGTATTCACATCACACACACAACAGTAGATTTTTGTTACCTATAGCCGCGTTTACACTGCCAAACATTTTGGTCCAGTTGAAGTAAACCGTACTCGGACCGGACCAGGTCCACTTCATTTGTACAGTTTAGACTGCAGCGATGAGTCACCGTGCAACGTATACCTGAAGTGCACTCTCAATTCAGTGGAGGTAAGAAACTCGCGCGGAATGCACGCCGAGTTTTCCCGCGGGTGACGCAAAGGACGAACTACTCGGTTCAGTTCGCCATGCGTCAGGTTTACACAGCACATTTGGTTGGGGTACCATACTCGGTCCGGACTGAGACCACCTCCTTCTGCAGGTCTCGGTACGGTTCACTTGTGGTCTGGACTGGGTACGCTTGGCAGGTTTACACTGCCACTTTTTTTGCCGTACCGTACTTGGTCCGGTCCAAGTTCACTTGATTTTTGGTAGTGTAAACGCGGCTTTTGACTTGCAAATACAGCCAGCCAGCATTACAGATGAACCCTGATCATTTCCTTGCCACAGCATCCTTCCCCCGGCTCCGGCAGAAACCACAATCAATTATACATTCATTTGGAACATTTTATAGAAAGATCGATAGCTGATTGCGCGGTCGTGTCGAAAGTCTGATAAGCAACATCAGCCTCAGGGGAGTGAAGGAATTCTGTGACAAAACGACATCGACAGACACGCCATGAGATAGGAATGTGCAAGGGTACTTTGGCATTCAGAGGAGTGGCAAATGAAGTGGGTTTTATCGAGTGTACAATGTACAGGATTCTGTCCCACGTCTCGAGCTTTTGAACATCCTTTCATTTGGGATGTGGTATACTCTGGATTGTGTTTGGAAACATCCATGTCTGCCACCAATGAGGTTGCGGGTATGATCCCGGTCATGCCAGGTAGTGGCTATAAGTGGGAAAGAGGGCAACTTCTCCTCAACAACTTAGGTTTCTCCAGGTCTATTTTTTCCTCCTAGATTAACAAATATCACCCAGTATTGCTAAACGAATAGAGTAGCTATTATAATGCCCTGGTTTGGCACTTGCACTCTTAAAATAATATTTTTCTATACCATGGTCTTTGAGGCAATTATTTCTCCAAGTCTAACCATTGAGGCATTGAGTTACTGACATGTTAGTGGCTATGAGGCTAATTGCTACTTGGGATCGAGGGAACCGACATTATTTTGAACAACGATTGAGAGACGTTAAAATGGCCACCAAGAGCACTGCCGGAGTCACTACACAGTTTAATTTAGGAGACGATTTCTGCTATCATAGCAAAATCTGAACACCATCGGTGAACCGTGAATAAATGAAATGAGCATCGCTACCATAGCTAGCTGGCTATCAGGGGCCATTATACCATGAATGATCAACTATTGATCTGCCTGCCAGTGAAGTGCTTGTTTTCGCAGCGCAGTTAATATTATGCATCCATAAAAGATGAATAGGATGATTTTTGAATGGGACTGACTGCATCTTGTTAATGATACTGAACATAGTGCTCAGTGTCAGCAGGGCTCTCAATGAACCGAGGTCTCGGGTCAAATAGGCACAATGTGTGTAGTCTGAAGCACAATAAAAACCAGCAGAAGTCAGTGCGACGCACGAAGATTCACCCAATGTTGTGAACTGACCATGGTTGACCCCTGACTTGTGAGGGATGACCCCAGAAAAAAAATACACAGAAGTCTCTGACCCTTCAGTAATTGGTGATTTTTATTTCTACATTAGAGGTGATGGGGATTTTTGTCAAAAAGTGGGCGTGGTCTTCTAGGCGGCTCACGGCAGGGCGGTTAAGGGCGGCATGGGCTCTATTGGGTTAACAACCTGATTGATGACGAGGAGGATTCTGTTGCAGTCTCTATAGATAATGCACAGATTAGCCGTCTTCCCAGATCCATGATCCTGAGAAAGCTTCAATGGGTATTATTACCTCACACGCATTATTTTATAAATGTCATCTTTACAACGTATATTACAGGGGGAAGGGGCTCAATGAGATGTAAGCGAAAATCTCTACCATAATGTCTGCTACTGAACAAACGCTGCACAAAGATCACCCGATACACTGTATGAGAATAATTGAATATTCCGTAGGAGCAGACAGATTTAATGGTGCCCTGAAGCAACCTACTTCAAAGGATGTGATATGATTGAAATATCTCTCAAAATAGCGCGACAAGTAAATATGAAATTGATAGTCCCTTGAAGCATTGTAGGTGAAATGGGTTTTTTATCCTACAGATAACTGCAGGAACAGAATAAATAATAGGACATCTTCAGTTGATTTCAAAATATATTCAAGTAAAATCTCTGCTGAACTTCATTGACCAAAAATAAATGTGGAATGGCCATACTTATAACATGGAGAAAAGCTACATATAGGGCCGATTTCACAAAGGGTGTTTAAGACTTAGACGCCTGTAACTTCACTAAATGCACGCACTTCCACCATGCACTTGATGAAGTTACACGCATCTTACGTCTTAAACACACTTTGTGAAATTGGCCCATACTTTCTTCAAGTGATCATCCATTTTGTGAAAATAAATGAAAGTCCATTATCATCAGCCAATACGGAATGATCATTTTTACATCAGGACCAAAACTACATTTATACCATACTTACATCTTCATCTTTTACATTGGCTAAGTCATCGGGACATTTCTGTTCCAATACGTCTTGATCATAATCAGTTACAATGAAGTCTGGATCAATGGCTTCAGAGGGATCTAACGTCTGAAAATAGGACATAAGTCTGCCATCAGCTTTTGTAGTTGAAAAGACAAGATATTTTTGATTAGCTGGACAGTTTTCAACCTCGGATGGTTACAGAGAAAGTTAATCAACTCGCCAGCTAGACAAGAAAACGTGTCATTTCCACGTAGGCCTACATGTGCATGTGCCATTGTGCATGGCCATGATGGGTTTGTTTGATCATGTGTCATAGCTTGCTGGGCAAACACTGCGGGCCTTTGTGTTCCATTGTTTGGGGCGGGTGTGAAAAAGGGATTATAGAGGGGCGATTAGCTCGCTGTTTCTCCTGTCAGTATAATTCCTCCAAGGTCATAGCAACAGGATCCTGGAACCAACATAGGCCTACGCTAATTCACGTATCCCACGAGATCTTGAGACTGAGCTCGTCCCTAGGTCTCAAAATTAGAACCTGGGTACAGTTTGTAACAAGAAAGTGGACCCAGGGTACAATTTCACTTGACGACATCGAACCTGGGTACACTTTATGTGTACCCAGGACGACAATAACCCCTTCAGCCCAAGTAGAGGGTACATCTTTAATATTGGTCACAACAAGACCACATTAAAGACATGTAACTGGTTGAGCATACAAAATATCATGCAGTGACGAAATGCCTATCATCTGGGTAAGCTATGGTCCAAGCAGAGGGTACAGAAGTCATTTATAATAAGAGAATATTAAGAAATGATATACATGTACTTTCTACATTCTTCCATGAAGAATGAAGTGAAAGATGAGTTTTTTTCATTCTTCATTGAGCAGCTGATGAGGAGATATATTTGAATTAAAGTCAGTGCCACAACAATATTAGTACAGTCCCCCCTCGCTATTACGAACCCTTCGGGGTCCAAGGGTTAAGTTCGTACTAAGGCGGAGTTCGTAATAGCGAGGATTTACATACACATGTCATGAAATTTTGGGAGCCATACGTTAGGTTCGTAATATCTGGGAGTTCGTAAAATCGAGGTTCGTAAGAGCGAGGGTGCACTGTAGTAGTAAAAGGGAGCAAGACCAGATATTCAAAACATGTCTGCCAGAATGGGTCTAAAAAGACGGTTCAGCCAATGCAATCCAACACAAATACACCCCAAAGCAATTCAAACAAGCCTGGTGGCGACCGGGTTCACGAAGTGACGTTCAGATCATGGGGGTATAGATGTTTGGTTTGGGCAGCGGAAAGAGACTTGATAGCAGGACAAGTCCTTACATCCAAACAAAGAAAATCTTTGTGAATAAAAGAAAAGAAATGGAGAAAAAAATTTCTTCCACCACCCGGGCTCGAACCCATGGTCATAGTCAACCATAACCGTAACACTGAACCCACTGGACAATACTGATAACCCAAATGCGGCGATGGCCTATATTCACCATCAACACTGACCCCAATTATCAACTCATCCATAAGGCATCCCTTTATTTTAGTTCCAAGAAGGCTACCTGAATCAGTGTTATATCTAGGATTTGAGAAGGGCATGGTGCAAACTTTGCGAAAAGGGCACTTCAACCTAGAAAAGGGCACTTTTCATTCGCGACATAACCACCATGACCACTGCAACATTGAAGCACCTCAGTGATATCAAAAATACCGGTATCTATTTTTGGTGATATTTATGATGGTATGAATAGAAATTCTTTACTTCCAGTTTTGTAAGGATGCAGAATACATGACTGTATGCACCTGTAGGGATTCAGTAATCTACTTTTCTTAATTTACTCCAATAGGAGACATGTCCATAGCAAAACTTGTCTCTATACTGGTACTTCAATACTTCTGGATATGTTGGGCTGGAAAATAGTTGACATTCGCAGAGGTATGGCTTCCCTTACATCTAGTACCGGTACTCTAGGTTATATGTAGACCAATTACTTGCTGACACTAACACGGGGTGTATGAAAAACCACAGATGTGACAAAACAGAATAGAATTGATAGCAATTAAACTAAAACAACAAAAAAATGAGAAAATGAAAAATAGGAAAGCAGTGGGCAGAGCATGCAAAATAACTGGAAAAATCCCACTGCAGCGGATGCTAACACAAAGCACGCTTTTCAAGTTGTGAAACCATTCCATTGTACATGTTGTACCTGATCTGGTGTAAAGGAGGACAGTCCACTTTGCCCCATGCCGAATTGCTGTTTTTGACAATCCTATATAAAATAAAACCTGATAAAAAATGTTTTAGAGACAATGTTTTAGTCATCTTAATGACAGTTTGCTGTACATGTTTCAAACCTTCCAAGGCACTGGTCAATGGCCAAATAACTGCATACATGTAACTGGCCTTATGAGAGTCAGTCTGACTTGGACTTTGCTAAAAGGACAATCCCAATCCTGATTTGTGATGGGCAGTTGAAAATCCCTCATTAAAAGTTGGTACCAAATTTGGAATTCAAGTTTATCTGTTCCACTGACATGACCTCCTCAAGTTAGTTACTGTTACCAGTCCATTTGTAACCCCATTAAGTGCATGAACTTAATACATGTAATACAGCTGACAATGAAAAACCTGACATCACACATAGCCGGCTAAACATCAATAAATCTGTACCGGGGTACACGTGTAACTTACCTCTTCTCCAAATATTGCCACTTTTGGGAATTGTTTATGCAGCGAAGCCACAATACATCTCTGAGCTGACCTGTCTGCCTCTGTTTGGAGGTCATTCAAACCCTGAAAAATCCATTAACACGTACATGTACTGCCTTTTTATCCACGATGAAGACATTTTAAGAGTGACAATAAATAACGTGAAGGAACACTGATACCTACCCGAGGATGCTACGCCTACAGCCTATCAAAATGCCTCAAGGCCTATGACGTCACCTGTTTTACAAGTTTACAAATGTCAAGTCTGTTTCGCACTGTCACTCAGTCAACATGGTCAATGAATAGGCTGGGCCTACCTAGACTGCTGACATCACGACATGTAATGACACAATGACAGTGAGTGAGTGACATTCGTCTGTGAGTGCGATGCATGGGCTGACATGACACAGTAGAAGTCATGAAGTGCAGATCTGCATGTCTGATTGCATGCAACCATCAGCATGATCAGCAGCATGTCATGTCATGTCAGTGGCAACTAAAGTTTTGGTGGGAATCATCAGACAAGACGTACCTTCTCAACAATGGCAAGTCTATTCTCAGCCAGTATTTGTCTGATTATTACTCCTGCCTTCTTCGATATGGCCACAGAGGCCGAGACAAGCCGCAGAATGAGGGAGGAACTTGACGCTGCCATGGTCAACAAATCATCTGATCATGAAATCTCTGGCTTCTGCTGACGACGTAAAGGGAACCAATGTCGCTAGATGAATAATGTAATATTTGACTTAAATATTTATTATACAGTACACGATTTGAGAATTTGGTATGTAAAATCCAGAAATGGTTACTAATTTATTTATTTTCTTATTCACACATCACAATTTTGATTTTAAATTTGGACTTTTTACGCCATATGGAACAGCCGTACTTACGATACAAGATGGTGGCGTGAATTGTTGAAATCCACGTCTACAAAACTTCCTAGACTTTTCGGTGAAATCGAGCAACTTAAAGCAAGATGTGGTCGTTCTTTTCTCGTGATCCCACTAAAGACTTCAATTACGATATTGGAGAAAAAGTTTTGGGTCTCGATGATAAATCTATTTGGGTTTTACATGAGGGAAAACGAAAGGTGAATTTCGAAACCTGCTCCTGAGTCCTTCCCTACTACTGCATGCATTGAATTGCATGCAGGCTTGTGCTGTGCTGTGCCCTGTGGCGCTACCTAGTGTGCATGCGTGTTTGCCTATAGGCTACATCATACATGGTCAGGGTAGGCCTATGGCATGTATGCCTATGGTCAGTGAGTTATACATGTCTAGGACTAGGCTAGGCCCATGCATTGCCATTGGATCTTGAAAGATATCGATTGCTTACTGACGTCGTCGTTGAATTGAAGATCTTCCTAGGCAGGTCTATTCTAATGTTACGATTTTAATTATGAATGATTGGTGATGGGCATTTCAACCATTTGCCATTTCACGTTTGATCGTTGTTAATTTAATTAGGGGCCGAGGCCCTAGGCGTACCGGTATTGAAAATTTAATTTGGGAGGCCTATTGACTTTTAGGTCATGGCATAAATATGTGATTTATGTCATACCGCAGGTGTTGAGTTTGTCACATCTTCTGTGCTCTCTGTTTGATGTTATTTTTTTCACTTTTCAGACGTCTGGTGAACCGGTATCGGTGTTCGTGTTTGACAGCAAAAATGGAAGTGAATCTCAGGTACGTACGTAATTCTAAAAGACAGTAAAGTTTATGGTGTCCTTGTTTTGTTCATCAGCATAGGGTACCGTAATTTGCCATTGTCACTGCTAATCTCATTTTTCAATTCTATATCTTATCATGGTTCAAGTTAATAACTTTTCCTTTGAACTTGTTTTTCTTCTTTCAAAAGATTCAACTTGCCAAGGCATCCTTGAAGAGACTCAAGACCCTGCGACACCCAAATATTTTGACATATCTTGATAGCTTGGAGGTAGGTACTGCGGTTCAGCTTTATCTGTGCTATTCAATGGAGAAGTATTTGAGAAATTTATACATTAACTTTTAAAGATCCAAAATGTTTGGCTCCATTTCTTCATCTCCACATTAGGTTGTTCAATTTGCTGTGGAAGAGGAAATCCACACAAGTCCTTTTAAATAGTAGGAATTATATATGAGTTATTGCCTAAATTGCTTTGAATTCACCATTTTCGTTATTTCTTTCTAGACTGAGAAGTTCATCTATTGCGTGACAGAGCCGGTAATGCCTTTGGAAACGTACATCAATGAAAACAAGGACAGTGCACAGAATGAACTGGCAATATCTTGGGGCTTACATCAGGTGGCAGTAAGTACATTAGTTAAAATGATTTATGATTTGCTTCAGAATCAAAGATGGACTGGCTGATGTTAACCCAGAATAATGCAATGTTGTTTCAGGGTTCAAAGTTCATGACCATTTGGTCTAAAACGCGACCTGGATTTTGCTCTGTGCGACCCAAAAAATTGATGTTCTAATGCATTTTGCATTGTGTGCGACTTGATTTTTTGGCCTGTTCAACCGAAATCTGCTTTTTCAGAAAATGAACTTTGATCCCTGTGTTTGCCAATTCCTATTCTTATTAATACTTTCAAGTCAATCACTAAGTATCCATGTTAAAATATACCGTGGCTGGTATGAAAATTATTCTTTCGGTTTAATCATGGTTCATCTCAATCCCCTTCTTTGGATTTCAGAAAGGATTAAGTTTCTTAGTCAATGATTGCAACCTTATTCACAACAATATCTGTATCTCATCCATCTTTGTGGATAAAGCGGGAGAATGGAAGTTGGGTGGTGTCGATTACATGTATCCAGCACAGGGAAATGATCCACCTCCTGTCAAGATACTTCCCCTCTTAGAAAAGTATGACCCACCGGAGAAAGCTGGCAGTAGATTGGGACGGAAAGCCGGGGAGAAGTGGTCAGCTGACATGTGGGGTCTTGGATGCCTCATCTGGGAGGTGTTCAATGGAAGTTTACCAAAGGTGGCCTCCTTAAAGCAACTAGGAAAGGTAAGACAAATTTGCTAATGCATTTACCAGTGATCATAAAGACTGGTAAATGCTTTTACTTCATGTACATTTTACATTAGCCATCTCTACTTCAGTTAAGCTTTCTTCATCCTCTGTTGCAGATTCCAAAGTCACTGGTGCCAAATTACTGTGAACTGGTTGGAGCTAATCCTAAATCTCGGCCCAATCCATCCAAATTCCTTGAGAGCTGTGCACAGCCTGGTGGCTTCATGAAGAATGACTTTGTCAACACAATGCTCTTCCTTGAAGAAATTCAGGTAAGTTTGATTTACCCTAATCATTGTTCTACCCCAATGCTAGGGAAATTTTGTATTTGTGTAATCTCTAGTGATGATTTCAACATAACAACGTTTATATTTTTGTTTTTGCTCATTTCAGATAAAGGATCAGAATGAAAAAGTTGCCTTCTTTTCTAGTCTTGACAAATCTCTGAATACTTTCCCGCCAGAGTTTTGCAAATATAAAATCCTTCCACAGTTGCTGAATGCCCTTGAATATGGGAATGCTGGCTCATCAGTCTTGACTCCATTATTGAAGGTAAGGGAGTGTTATTATAACAGAGAAGTCCTAGCAGTGTATTGTAATTGACACCACACTTTCCCCGTAGTTGTTATTCTAAATGTATATTACTGGAAATTTTTTTCACTTTCAGCTTGGAAAATATCTTGAGACAGAGGAATTCCAACAGAAAATCACACCTTGTGTAGTCAAGATGTTTTCTTCTCCTGACAGAGCAACACGAGTCAGGCTTTTGCAACAGGTCAGTTTCATACATTAGAAAAAGATGGCAGACATTGACAAATCATCATATTTAAGACTTGTTATTGTTAGACTTTGGCGCTTTCTCTCCAATTACAAAGACTAAATCTTGTAAGAGTCTCCCTTCTTCTTCAGCTTGAACATTTCGTCGACCACTTACCAACTAAGGCAGTGAATGATCAGATCTTCCCACATGTTGTTCAGGGGTTCATGGATACAAATCCTGTTGTTAGGGAGCAGACCATCAAGGTAAGGGCATGGTTTTCAGTATACCGTATTCTCAGGTTGTATCTGTCAAATAGAGCGTAGATGGCTTCCCTTGGGTGGGATGGTCTTCTAGCAGAATATCATCTCTGGTTTCTGGGTCTTTATCGCATAATCTATAACCTTAATTTGATTGTCCAAGATACAGAAAAGCACAAAATTGACACACAAAATGATAATAAGCAAGAAGTCAATCTCCAGAATTCACGAATTTTCGACCCCAACCGGGGTCTTTTTCAAGTGGAACTTTACAATCTGAAACTCTAGAAAAAAGAAAAAAAAAAGAGTTCTAGAGTTTCTTCTAGAGTTTCAGATTGTAAAGTTCCACTTGAAAAAGACCCCGGTTGGGGTCGAAAATTCGTGAATTCCGGAGATTGACTTCTTGCTTATTACCGGTATCTTAATTTGATTGTGATAATGATAAACAGGAAGTCAATTTCCAGAATCTTAGAAAATTTTCTACCCCAACTGTGGTCTTCTTCAGGCTGGCACTTTCAAGTCGAGCTACCAGAAGTGTAATTGATTGTATTAGAGTAGTGATTCAGAATGATAGAACATGTAATATTGATTCAATTGATATTGTCATTTTCAGTCCATGCTACATCTAGCATCAAAGCTAAACTACAAAAACCTGAATGAGGAGCTAATGAAGCATTTTGCACGACTGCAAACAAAGGATCCTGAAGGTGGAGTTAGGACAAATACAACGATATGTCTAGGGAAGGTTGGGTGCTATCTAAATCCTCAGGTGAGAAATCTTCATTCGTTATGAAGTTACTGCCCAGAAAATCATTTGGAATTCGTATTCATATGTTGGAGAAACTATCGCAAGAATTTGAAGGAAGTTTCCTGGAAGATGATTTGAGGCAGTAAGTACATTAGTTAAAATGATTTATGATTTGCTTCAGAATCAAAGATGGACTGGCTGATGTTAACCCAGAATAATGCAATGTTGTTGCCAATTCCTATTCTTATTAATACTTTCAAGTCAATCACTAAGTATCCATGTTACAATATACATGTACCGTGGCTGGTAGGAAAATTATTCTTTCGGTTTAATCATGGTTCATCTCAATCCCCTTCTTTGGATTTCAGAAAGGATTAAGTTTCCTAGTCAATGATTGCAACCTTATTCACAACAATATCTGTATCTCATCCATCTTTGTGGATAAAGCGGGAGAATGGAAGTTGGGTGGTGTCGATTACATGTATCCAGCGCAGGGAAATGATCCACCTCCTGTCAAGATACTTCCCCTCTTAGAAAAGTATGACCCACCGGAGAAAGCTGGCAGTAGATTGGGACGGAAAGCCGGGGAGAAGTGGTCAGCTGACATGTGGGGTCTTGGATGCCTCATCTGGGAGGTGTTCAATGGAAGTTTACCAAAGGTGGCCTCCTTAAAGCAACTAGGAAAGGTAAGACAAATTTGCTAATGCATTTACCAGTAATCATAAAGACTGGTAAATGCTTTTACTTCATGTACGTTTTACATTAGCCGTCTCTACTTCAGTTAAGCTTTCTTCATCCTCTGTTGCAGATTCCAAAATCACTGGTGCCAAATTACTGTGAACTGGTTGGAGCTAATCCTAAATCTCGGCCCAATCCATCCAAATTCCTTGAGAGCTGTGCACAACCTGGTGGCTTCATGAAGAATGACTTTGTCAACACAATGCTCTTCCTTGAAGAAATTCAGGTAAATTTGATTTACCCTAATCATTGTTCTGCCCCAATTAGGGAAATGCCCAATGGGAAATTTTGTATTTGTGTAATCTCTAGTGATGATTGTCAACTTGGCAGTGTTATATTTTTGTTTTTGCTCATTTCAGATAAAGGATCAGAATGAAAAAGTTGCCTTCTTTTCTAGTCTTGACAAATCTCTGAATACTTTCCCGCCAGAGTTTTGCAAATATAAAATCCTTCCACAGTTGCTGAATGCACTTGAATATGGGAATGCGGGTTCAACA
This sequence comes from Notospermus geniculatus, assembly GCA_002633025.1. Lineage (NCBI taxonomy): Eukaryota > Metazoa > Nemertea > Pilidiophora > Heteronemertea > Lineidae > Notospermus > Notospermus geniculatus. The sequence continues at coordinate 100,804 of NMRB01000037.1, forward strand.
GTCTTGACTCCATTGCTGAAGGTAAGTGAGATTGTTTTAATAATAACTCGCAGGATATTCACTATTACTTGTTTTGTATTTTTTTGAAAATTTACTACATTTTCTTTCCAATTCTAGCTTGGAAAATATCTTGAGACAGAAGAATTCCAACAGAAAATCACACCTTGTGTAGTCAAGATGTTTTCTTCTCCCGACAGAGCAACACGAGTCAGGCTTTTGCAACAGGTCAGTTTTCACACATAAGAAATCATGAACGACAGACATAAAAAATTGTCATATTTACTGCTAACATTTGTAAAACTTTAGCAATTTGCTTCCTAATTTTGAAGATTAAATTTTGTAATAATCTCCCTTCTTCAGCTTGAACATTTCGTCGACCACTTGCCAACGAAAGCAGTGAATGATCAGATCTTCCCGCATGTTGTCCAGGGATTCATGGACACGAATCCTGTTGTTAGGGAGCAGACCATCAAGGTAAGATAGTGATTTTCTTCAGTATATTCTCAAGTTGTATTGATCAAATGGAGTGCAGATGTCTCCCCTGGATGTGATGGTCTTCTAGCAAAAATCACCTCGGATTTACTGGGTCTTTAACCTACGACATTAAGTTGATTGTACCGGTATTTGAGTGTAAATTCAGAATGGTAGCACATGTATTTAAATTGTCATTTTCAGTCCATGCTACATCTTGCATCAAAGCTAAACTACAAGAACCTGAATGAGGAGCTAATGAAGCATTTTGCACGACTGCAGACAAAGGATCCTGAAGGTGGAGTTAGGACAAACACAACGATATGTCTTGGAAAAGTCGGGTGCTATCTAAATCCTCAGGTGAGATATCTTCGTTCGTTATGAAGTTACTGCCCAGAAAATCATTTGGAAGTCGTATTCATATGTTGGAGAAACTATCGCAAGAATTTGAAGGAAGTTTCCTGGAAGGTGATTTGAGTTTGAGCTCATTACCTCCCTCTTTCTGTTGTTCTGTCGGCTGATAAATTATGGTGAATGGTGGCAGTAATGTGTTGATAGTGATTCAATCATTCCCTTTACTGTATACTAAGAAATTTTTCTTTTATAATAATATGGCCTATAGTAGTTTTCCCTGACATCACATCTATAAAACCAGATGATAAAACTTACCGTAAGCAATATCACCATTCACTTTATTTTTTTCAGATGCGACCGAAGATTTTAGCATCAGCTTATATTCGTGCCTTAAAAGATTCATATCCTCCCGCCAGACAGGCGGGAATTCTTGCCATGGCTGCGACAAACAATTTTTTTACTCTGAAAGATGGTGCTATACGTTTGCTGCCTTCATTAATGGCAATGACGGTGGATCCTGACAAAGGTGTGCGTGATCAAGTGAGTACAGTAGTGTGCATTTCCAATGCTTTTCCAATGCTTCCTGGTCTCTGGTATCTCACACTATTGTCACAATGCCTCATTTTATGGGGCACCAAGTTATACATTTTTGAAGGGATGAACTGAAACGAAACATGCTAACAACTAGGTAGGCATTTTCATTTTGATGATTGTCTGAATTTTGTTGTCTTCGCTTTGCAGGCATTTAAAGCTGTTCGTTGCTTCCTGGCAAAGTTAGAAAAAGCATCAGAAAATCCAGATTGCATTCCAGAATTAGGTAAGGAAATCATCTAATACTACAACATCCACCAATTCCGTAATTTTGGCCAAAGGCCCTTCGTCCAAAATTAGGTCTGGAATTGGTGGATCAACCCTCCAAAATCAGGTTCGGAAGTGGTGCACCAGATGCATTCCCTTGTAAAATTCTCATTTTTGTCATCACATGTCTGTTTTCAGAAAAAGATGTAATGACAGGTGGCACAGTGGCGGACCAGTCAAGTTGGGCAGGATGGGCCATGTCTGGTATGACCACACTGACGTCAAAAATATACAAGGGCAGGACTGGAACTGCTGGCAAACCCGCATCAGCAAATGGAGGTACCTATGTACGGGGAATACAAATAGGGAAAAAGCAAAGAAGGCGTTAAACTCCACTGGTGTTGTCTTGTGTGAACCAGTGATACTTTTGAAAAATTTTGAGAGTTCTTCATGAATTTTGTCGTGGCAGTTAGTTATATGTGAAATTTACTTAATTTTAGCTGCTGGGAAACCAGCTCCAAAGCCTGTCTCCCCGTCAAGCCAGGCCAAGTATGTTAGTGAAAAGCCAGAGCCAGCACCGGCAACGAGGGTAGAGCAAGAAGAGTCGTCGCTAATGGATGAAGATCAAGGCGATGGATGGGATGAGGAAAATTGGGGTGATATGGATGTAAGTGGCATGTTGATGATAATTCTGTACTTGTTGGTCATAACAGACACCCCACCACCGGTTAAGGCTGAATGTCTGGTTAGAAGGTGCTGGGATTGAGTTGACATAAGTTGAACACAGTGATATTTTGGATTCAGTTGGTGTGTTTTCTTTGCGGTTCTTTTCAAACTAAAGTGCTGTGTGAAGCTTGTGTTGGTTTCAGTAGAATTAAATTCAATTTCAACTTTAATTTCCTCAAAGCTACCAACCGGTATGGGAGTTTCTGACTGACTGATAGACACAGAAGAACTGATGTTGACCAATCTAATATTGAATACGGTAAATGAAATGATGTAATCCTTGCTACGAGATGATATTACTATTAGTATTTGGCATGTCATTCTAAACTTTCAGGAGATTGGTGAAGCAGCAGAAGAAACAAATTTGCAAGCAGGGGGTGGAGGTTGGGATGATGATGAGGATTGGGGGAGTTTGGATGATACGACGCTATCGTCAGGGGTGAGTAAAATATTTTGCCTGAATATCATTTGTTTCTTAGTTCATGTAGCCTATAACAATTTGTCATCACTATTTGTTGGAAAATTTCAAATGCCACCTTGTCCGTTGAAAGTAAATTCCAGGANGATAGATGAACCAGATCAAAACATGCTAAAAACAGGCATTTTCAATTTGGGGATTGACTGAATTTTCTTGTATTTTTTTGCAGGCATTTAAAGCTGTTCGTTGCTTCCTGGCGAAGTTAGAAAAAGCATCAGAAAATCCAGATTGCATTCCAGAATTAGGTAAGGAAATTTTGTGAAATAACTACAAATACAACCCTTCTTCCAAAATTAGGTTTGGAATTGGTGGATCAACCCTCCAAAATCAGGTTCGGAAGTGGTGCACCAGATGCATTCCCTTGTAAAATTCTCATTTTGGTCATCACATGTCTGTTTTCAGAAAAAGATGTAATGACAGGTGGCACAGGGGCGGACCAGTCAAGTTGGGCAGGATGGGCCATGTCTGGTATGACCACACTGACGTCAAAAATATACAAGGGCAGGACTGGAACTGCCGGCAAACCCGCATCAGCAAATGGAGGTATGTACTGAGGGTACAAAAGAGGAAAAAGCAAAAAAAGCATTAAACTCCACCAGTGTTGTCTTGTGTGAACCACTGATACTTTTGAAAAATTTTGAGAGTTGTTCATGAATTTTGTCGTGTCAGTCAGTTATATGTGAAATTTACTTTTAGCTGCTGGGAAACCAGCTCCAAAGCCTGTCTCCCCGTCAAGCCAGGCCAAGTCTGTTAGTGAAAAGCCAGAGCCAGCACCGGCAACGAGGGTAGAGCAAGAAGAGTCGTCGCTAATGGATGAAGATCAAGGCGATGGATGGGATGAGGAAAATTGGGGTGATATGGATGTAAGTGGCATGTTGATGATAATTCTGTACTTGTTGGTCATAACAGACACCCCACCACCGGTTAAGGCTGAATTTCTGGTTAGAAGGTGCTGGGATTGAGTTGACAAAAGTTGAACACAGTGATATTTTGGATTCAGTTGGTGTGTTTTCTTTGCGGTTCTTTTCAAACTTAAGTGCTGTGTGAAGCTTGTGTGGGTTTCAGTAGAATTAAATTCAATTTCAACTTTAATTTCATCAAAGCTACCTACCGGTATGGGACTTCGTGACTGACTGATAGACACAGAATGTTGACCAATCTATGTCGAACAAACCAAATGATGTACCGTAATCCTTGCTACAAGATGATATTACTATTACCGGTAGTATTTGTCATGTCGTTCTAAACTTTCAGGAGATTGGTGAAGCAGCAGAAGAAACAAATACGCAAGCAGGGGGTGGAGGTTGGGATGATGATGATGACTGGGGGAGTTTGGATGATACGATGCCATCGTCAGGGGTGAGTGAAAATTTTTGCTGAATATCATTTGTTTCTTATTTCCTGTATAACAATTTAACATCACTATTTCTTGGACAATTTCATAGAAGTTTTGAGCGCAAATGCCACCTCATCCAGTGTGGACTAAAATGAAAATAAATTCCAGGATTTTTTTTCGAATTCTGATAATTTTCCTCAAAAGTAAGGGATATTCCAGGAGTAAGCCCCGTTGTGTTGATTGGTGCTACTTGCATGGACCTGTGCTATGACAACATACCAACTCCATCCACTGCTCAGGTTTCCCATCTTTGCATGTACGTGGGGGAGTCAGAGGCTGAGATCACCAGCCTGGCACTCTCTGCCCTGGGTCCGGGGACTTTTCCCCAAGCAGATGAGAAAGGACTTCCCAGTTTGTTGCTTGGAAGCAAGTCTCTGAAATACCACACTGGAAGTAGGACCCCTGGTTCTTTATATAGGGACTGTCTCAGTCGATGGATGATTTATGTGGTGTTGAAAAAGATTCCAGGAGATATATTCAGTATTGAAAATTCTGCATCACAACATTATAATGTAGATTTTGATTGTTCTATGTTGTGGAGATATATGTAGGCAATATTTTAATATCTTCTTAATTGGTAAATAGAACAGTGGTTAATTATTATTACATAATACAATTTTTTTGTGTCAGGTTTTAATTCCACCTGCAAACTGCAACTCGTTATTATCATATGTGACCCGTGACGGCAAAATGAGTTTGAATGCGCCGGAAAGAAGACCCAGGATGACACCAGAGAACAATTACAGAAATGGACAAAGTCTGATTTCACAATGGGCAGACAATGCTGAAATCAACAAACCGTTGGTTCACCTTGGGTCTTCTACTTTGCACATTCCGACTCATTTTGCTGTCACGGGTCACATATTCTTGCCTCATGAAGAAAACAACTGATGTTCTGAAATGTACAGTGGAACTTTCTATTGAGGACACCTACAGGACTGCCTGTTCCTGTCCTTAATTGAGAGGTGTTCTCAATACAGAGGTGAAAATGAAGAAACATGGCCAATTAGGAACTGAACTTCGGTGTCCTTTCTCGAGAGGTGTCCTCATGGCAGAGATGTCCATTAAGGGAGGTTCTAATGTAATAATTGCATTGAAACAAATTCTAAATTTCAGGGTGCTAAAGCGAGTGGTGCCATGAGTTTAGGGGGACGGGCTGGAGGAACCAAGGGCAGAGCGACAGATGGATGGGGTGGTGATTGGGAAGACGATTTTGCCAACGAGGACAATTCTACGGCATCGAGTTCATACAACTGGGGACAAGCGGCTGATACAAACCAAGATGACATCTTCAATAAGTTGATATCAGAACCTGAAAAAACAAAAAAGGTATGAATGATGTGCCATGTAATTCTGTACAGATAACCCCTAAAAGGCCAGAGGTGACAATCGCCAATGTGGGATTCTGCAGCTGCAGTTTTGCCACTTGTTCTCAGATGGCGCAGCGATCGCTCCACGCTTTGTAAACATTTAGTCAGTTGAGAAGATAGTTAGCGACAGGATTGAAACGTGTAGATCCAATGTGCTGGCTAAGGCCACGTTTATTATATTCTTTGGTTTACGGGCACAAAGATTTTGAGCCCAGGTGCGGAGGACGAAATAAAAATTAAAAAAAACTTCGGTTCAGTTCATTTTTTTCATTTTCAGCTTTAGAATGACAAGTTAGACAAATTGGAGGAAATAAAAAACCAAATAAATTCTTTATAAATGCCTATTTTTTGCTTCTTTCCGTCCTCGCTGCTGGGAAATAGGCCTACACCAGTTGGTTTTATTTATTTTTAGCTGTCGTGACTGCTGAAATCAAGGTCGGCGGGAATAAAAACAACTCCATTTATTTGTTTTTTTCTCAGAAGACCTCATTTGAACTTTGGAGGCAATAAAAGAAACTGATTTTCCCAATTTTATTTTTTTTCGGAATGGCATTTTGCCACGTCGGCGGGCCCGTAAACCAAAGAATAAAAAAAGTGTGGCCGAAAGTCCAAACCCCAAACATCCAAATCTTAATCTTCTTCAGCCTGCTTCAAGACCTGTGTCACAGTCAAAACCAGCCCCATCTCAAAGCACAAGGACAGCTCCAAGCAGTAGCACCAGAGTAGCACCAGCAGGTAGCACAAAGTCAGGAGCAGCACCAACTAGTAGTGCGTCTTCCATGAAAGCCACCAGTGATTGGGGAGATGAGAGCGGTTGGGGAGACACCTCCGACTGGAAGGATGATGGTTTTGGTGATATGGAGTCAACTGAAGGTCAGTTTCTAGCAAAATGGAGTTCAATTCTGTTACCGAGGAGCCCTGATAGCTGAGTGGTTATCATGTCCGCTTAGCAAGCGGCAGGTCTCGGGTTCGAATCTAGACCGGGCCATATGGGATTTCACTCCCTGCTCTTCATGTCCGTCGCATGGGACAGTAAGCTGTGGTGCCTTGTACCTTGTTTCTTTGCAAGGGCAAGGAAAAGACCCCATCCAAGTGAGGAACATGAGTAGCTTGAGATGGCCTCTTCCGTATTTACCAGGGCCAATAATGCTATGCTTCGACCCTGACAGAAAAATCAAATACAAAATACTGTTGTTCACTTTTAATTGTTTCTAAGTTCTTTCATTTCATTTTCTGAGCTCAGGTGCCAATGGATCGTAAAATTTAACAATGAACATTTATAAGATTTATACAATTAAGTTCGATTTTCTTTCTGAGCTGTTGTCCCCGCAAATTTTTGCTGAAATTCCCTGTATTTTCACAGGTTTTGCCCCATAGTCACATAATTCTTGTCTCTTCCAGCTGATAGCAAGGCTGAACAGAGGAGAAAAAGAGAGGAGAGGAAAATACAACGACAAAAAGAACTCGAGGCGAAACGTGCCGCACGGCAGGGAGGTGGTGCTTTGAAGTTAGGAGCAAAGAAACTGGCTGCAGATTGAAGGGACAAGGAGGCAGGGTGGTATTGAATCAAGGCCTCTGATCCTGCAGTAATGGTGCTAGTACTAGTCTAAACACGTGTAAAGTCCGGCAACATCTACCGGTAAGCGGGACCCAATGGAATGCGGAAGTCAGGAAATGAGACAGGAATTTGCGGTTTTCAATGATGCATTTGACTGCATAACCGATGATGATCCGTTGTACACTATTGGGCACCACTGAAGTCTGTTTGTATAGTTGGATCGTGCTTTCAATTGGTTATTCAAGAGTTCGTTTGATAAAAGATCCGTGGAAAATCCAAGTAATATATTGCCTAACTTCCGCATTCCGTTGGGTCGTGCTTAGATGTTGCCAGACTTAACTGCAGAATCTGGGCTCTCCTTGTTGGATTGGCTTGTATCATAGAGCACTGGCATAATTAAGTAGGTGTAAACTCCCCTGATTGGAGGGAAAATAAAGCCTGTAAATTATCCTCCAATCAGAGGCATGGTTTCTTCCCTATTAGCTACTGGCATTGCCTTTCATTCTCGTCAGAATTTCAGTATAATTCTGTCTTTTTAATTCAATTGACTGTGATCCTTTTTAGTGGTGGTTCGGGCAAAATTGTGATTGATGATAAAGTCATATATCTGCTTGTTGAGAACAAAACTCAAGGAAATAGTTATTGATTGCATTACCTCAATAGATTTGATACAACCTAGTCAATTCAGCTTCTCTTTATCACGCACAGTTTGCTGGTGCACCTGCTGGCAGCCATATCAAAATCCTACACATCAGGGTTACATCTGTGCTGGATTGGCGTGACTTCGGGGGCTGAGCAGCATCTGTGACCCTCCGCTACAAAACCAAGTCGCACGGAAAATGAGCCTAAATGTACTGACATGACAACAGGAGATAAAGACAGAAATAGAATCACTCACACTTCACAATAGATAGACAGACAATACAGAAATTGACAAGTGCGTTGGTCCCAACTTGCCAACCTCGGAGTGACTGATGACTGGTTTTGTGGTGGAGGGGTCACATTTGTCGATTTCAGTATTGTTTGTCCATAGTGAAGTCATCTTTCGTGATGATGCTGGGTGGAAGCTGTAGGCCTGCCTATAAACCTGTGGTTTCTCTCGCTGTTTTGATATAATTTAGTGAATTTGGTTGACCTACTGTAAACCGTGAAATTTTCGCGTGCGTTTTATTTTCGCGATTTTTGCGTTCAAGGGTCAAAACGCGAACATAAATCACGTGAAAATTACTCTTTTTATTATTCTTTTGAAGCTGAAGGGTTCCAATCGCGAATATTTATTCTTCGCGAATTCGTAGATCACCAAAATTGCGAACATTTAGCATTGCGAAAATATCACGGTTTACAGTATCATGAGAAAAATTATTCTAATGCATATTTCAGATTTCACTCATGCGGTGGTGTTGTGGTAAAGATAAGAATCTCACACATCTCAGACCATTTCTGACATCAACTGATGGCTGTGTGGCAGGGTCCTTGTCTGATTTGCTGCCATATAGGTCCCTTCTAGGGTCCTATGGGTCTTTTAGTGCCGGCCTCATTTCATTTTCATCGGTTGTAGGGACCAATAAGTATCCATGTTTATATCCCTATTACGCTGTTAGGGCATGGAGCTTCTGGGCAGTTCTTGTAGCTCTCAAAAGGTCACAAAAATTTATAACTGGATTTGGTTTATGCATAATCTGTCTTTTGTTAGGCATGTGCGGACACAAGGAAATGAAAATATAATGACGCTTCTCCTTTGTGTAAAACTCGTTAACTTTGAAGTGTTGCTCTTACATGTACCTTTTAAGTTGAGTTTTGGTAAAAGACTTTTGGTGAAAAATCAGTTATATATTTTTTCATTTGAAATTTAAAATGCTCCAATCTCACTTTGTTGTGTAGATTGGCTTTCATTCATGGAACTGTGGTGATTTCTATTTATGACAACTGTACAGTGTATATTTCTGTAAAATAACATGTAAATAAATACAACTGAAGTACATACAATCTACAGTCGTTTTCTTTGCAATCATCTTCATTAACGACCAAAAGAAACTTATGTAATATAAGTATTTTTATTCAAAAGCTACACTTTGTATAAATTTTGATTACTCATGCTCCAGTTGGTTACTATATTGCCTACTGAGCAATTTACTGCTATCTTGGATAAAATAAAGTCATTACTGCTGAACAGCTGTACAAAAATTTGACTCCTCATATACACTGGAGTCAGTTGAAAGTGCGAATTGGTTCCTTAGGTGAACTGTATCCTTATTACTGCAGTCAATTTCATGGAAAGTGATGGATGATATCATAGGTAAATGACAAAAAATGATGAGAAAGATTTAACCCTTTCACTGCTTCACCATGTTGATTTCACCAGAAGTTATAGTCCATTCCAGATACCTAAGGCAAATGGTACTAGGTTGAACTCTGCAATGTTACATGACCCTGTTCACTATTTTGACGAGCTATTGCGCAATACTTTAACAGGCGTGTCCAATGGTGAAGTCTATAATGCATGACTTGCCTATTATTGGCTGTGTTTGTGGTCAAGCTGTTAGTAACAGACTAACCACAACTGACAGGGTTAGCCAAGTGCAATTCGCCTTAGGTATCTGGAATGGACTATAGTATACTCCTGTACCTCTTGCAGCTTGAGATTTTCCATTCTACATGTATGCCAATATGACCAAAGAGAGAAGAAGCACAAAAGTCAACACAACGTATAATAATAAATAGGAAGTCAACTTCCAGAATATACGGTAGCAAATTTTCGACCGCAACCAGGGTCTTCTTCAGGCTGGCACTTTTCCACACTAGATTTCAGAAGTCTTCTGAAATCTAGTGTGGAAAAGTGCCAGCCTGAAGAAGACGTCCCGCTTGGGGTTGAAAATTTGCTATATTCTGGAAGTTGACTTCCTATTTATTATTATATGCCAATATGACAATATTCAGGTTATGCTGTCATTGTTATGAGTTCATCATTCTGAAGAAATCTGCAAAGAAGAGAGGTTTGGATTACAAATTCACCTGGCAGGGGCAGATCCAGGATTTGGGAAATAGGAATATTGAAATCTGGGTTGAATTTCAATCATTTGCTCCAAATTCCAGAATGTCAGAGTCGAATTTACAGATTTTTTGGCCAAAAGGGGAGACCCCCTCGGCGCCTGCCTGGCATACTCATAGTCACAGTTACACTCAAGTCTATTATTAAAGTCCTTATTGCACCATTTTTTGCAGCTTGTATAATCATTTGGCACAGAATTACAGTGAAAAAGCTTTTTATTTGGCGAAAAAAATTCCAAGCGGTAAGAAAGTTATGGTTGATTTTGTGAATGACCCAGCTAAAATCAGAATGGTGTAAGACTGCTTCATTAAGTGATGTCACACTAGGGAATCTGCATAATGAACATGTCATTTCCCTGATTAGAGCGGCCTAGTGAACAAATTAAGCAATGAATGTGATGGGAAATTCAACAAAATGCAATTATCATGCCGAAACCATGCGTCCAGCGTGCTCTGGGCGGGTCAAATTCGAATGAAGTTTTCCCTAGTAATACGTCACGAATAAATTAGCATATTCACATTGTTGAAGTCGTTCACAGTACGGTTTTTAGCCCAATGATTTTGACTGACAAAATCCTTGATATCTCGCTTACTACTTAACATAATTTCATGAAACAAACAGCAAAATGTATAGTTGTGTCTGAATGCTGTACAAAGCTCAAAAAGAGTGAGAATTTATTTTTGTGGTGCAAGAAGGACTTTAACTGTGAATCAGATTTACATCTTTTCAAATAGACGAATTCGTCAGTTGTTTACAGAAGCAAGAATACTAGCAATGGCATTTTATTGTATAGATGAGATTTACCTCTGTAATTTACAGTCCCCTCGCCCTTGGTATCCGCCTCCTTTATCATTATCTCGATCTCCGCATCTGACATCTTTTCCCCTAAGTTCCACATCACGTTCTGTAACTCCTTGGCATTCAACACCCCATCACCGTCCGTATCAAACAGTCGGAATGTATCCCTGATGTCTTTTTCTGTGTCCATATCCTGCATGTAACGTTTCATCATGATGAGAAACTCGGAGAAATCTATCGTTCCGCTATCTGGAAAGAAAACGAAATCGTTTTTTATAAGGGCTGCAAAACAAAATCTGCAGCATGCTGGGTTCTCCCGCACGATTTCTGTGCGAACGCTTCATCGAAATCGATGGCGCTGAAGTCATTGGTTTGCGGAACCGCACCCCAAAACGCGCCGGAATCTGGTATAACATCTGCCAGTGTTCCACATCTGTGAGTGTTCCCCTCCTATTGCCTGATGGAATAAGCGGCGACTTGACAATAGGGGACACCCATAGAAACATGTCGATCTTTCTGCCAGCGTTTCCCAAACAATAAGGGGGACACATTGATCCAAAGAAACACGGGCAGATATAACACCGATTTTGGCGTCTGAACGCGCGTCAAGAGGGAAATCTCAGCACAGGAACATGTCCCCCAAAAAGAATTAAAAGAGAGGTTGCTGATTAAATCCCAAGATGTACCGGTAAGTCGTAAAGTCACTGCTGCATGTCGGCCTGTAGTCGGAATACATCCGTGATAATGTGAAATACATCCTCCCATATAGCAGGGCCCGGGAGCAGGTATTTGGTCTCGCTCCTCTTCATATACTCGCACACAAACTGTGAGCGGATGAAGAGGAGCGAGTAACAACCGCTGCTGTGGGAGGATGGTGAAGTAAGTCGGTTCTTTTCCAACCCACTTACTGTCCTCGTCTAATTCGGCTATCATGTCCTTTACTTCTTCTTCCGTCGGGTCCCCACCCAGTGATTTGATGACCGCACCCAACTCCTTGTAGGTAATCTCCCCATCCCCATCCTTGTCGAAGATTTCAAATGCTACGCGATATTCTGGAAGGCAAGAAGACAGAAAAAAATAACCGTCTCAAAGTGAGAAAGAAAGGTGTCTCCAAGGCATGTCCGCAAATGTAGGCAGTTAGGTACCTCTCAATGAGGCACATAAGTGTCGACTCATATTGGGTGTCTCAAGATGAGGCAGAAACGACTCCACAGTGTTGGTCATGCATGTCTCAAATTGAGACAACTTTTACTTTGTCTCGTATTTTCGAGACAAAAATGTCTCTTGAGACGGCACCTTTACTTGAGACACCTGCATGTCTCAGGGTGAGGCACCTTTGGAGACGCCTTTTGTATGTTATTTTTGAGGCAGAAAGGTCTCTAATATCAATTAAGACAGCACCTTCACACATGCATGTCTCAGGCTGAGACTTCTTGAGACTTCCTCGACACTGGTGAACCTCATTTAAAGGGATTATAATAGGGCCGACGATGAAAACGAAATCTCGCACATCACCAACCTTGTACTTCTTCCTCCGTTATATCTCTCTTGATCTTCAGATCTTGAACATCATAATGAGCGCTCTCGAAAAATAATGAATGATACGTGTAATATTTGTCAGTGTTCCTATCACTCAGTGTTCCTCAGTCGCATTGTTCACCAAACGCTAAATGCGTCAGCGTACGCGTCCACGTGTCCAGGGCCGTATTTAAAGGGGGGGGGGCGAGGGGGCAGTTGCCCCCCTGAGCCAACCAAAAAACGTGATTTTCATGCGGAGAGGGGACAGTTGCCCCCCTGAGCCAACCAAAAAACGTGATTTTCATGCGGATTTTGGGCAAAAAACGGCAAAAAGAGGTCTTCTGCCCCCCTGAGAGGCTTCTGCCCCCCCCCTGGACCAAAAAGTTAAATACGACCCTGCCGCCCATGATACACGATCAATATTGCACAATATGGGGCACTAAATAGGGGCATATGCTTCTGGCATGATGGGCAGAAGAAAGATTGGCAATAATATTGCCCATTTCGATCCTCATATTGTGCAATAATATTGAACATGTATGGGCCGCTAAAAGCGATATTATTGCCAATCTTTCTTCCACCCGTCATGCCAGAAGCACGTGCCCCTATTTTGGGCCCCATATTGTGCAAAAATATTGATCGTGTATGGCGGGCTTAAAGTGCCACCGTTAATTATAGTATAGATAGTATCAAAAATATATAACACATATGGTGTTATATATTTTTGATAGTATAGAGCTTGTGCAGATGACGTCATCACTGAAAAATCCGCCATGCTGCCGGTCAAAACGACGTCGGCGACCCACGTGGTGCAGTTTGTCGTCAGAGCAAGTGGAGTGTTGCGTCTTCAACCATGACGTGATTTGCACGTGGCGCACTTTGTCGTTGACCGGCAGCATGGCGGACTGCAGGTCAAACGTGACGTCATAATGAGCCGCTGCACAAGCCTCTATAGATCTAGATCGATCACAATGCGCAAAAAACACAACGGTTCTTTCAACTCGCAAAGGTCCAATTGGACCATGACGCGTTTATTGATATTGATATATTGATATTGAATCTCCACTCGGCAGCCTCATTAGAGATTGATGTCGCCCTCTGAACTGTGAACTCATTGGTTAAAAATGGTACAACTTGATTCGTCGATGATGATAATGACGTAACGCCGGAAAAGTCTTCCCCCGTGCCAACCTCGTACCCAGGGGTTTGTGCGCTCCTGGGCTCTGGGTTGACGCTTACAAACCCCTGGTCTCATATCTGAATTCCGGCATGTGATTACCTGTCCTATTTAGCCAGTGGTCCAACCCAGTTAGCAAGAACCATCGCAAGAACAAACCGTTTAAAATAGAATTAAGGACGAGGCCTATTATAATCCCACTTCTTTGGTTTTCTAGGCTTTGTTGAACCCCTGTGCAAATCATTTTCGATATAATGCAGATGCAATTATTTGTCAGAAATTCCTTACAAATTTCGATCAAAATATCATTCATGTCAAACAGAGCACCAGTTGGCTTAATTTTCAAACTAGCTCATATTGAGAAAATGAAATGACGCGAGTCAAATTTACGACTTGATAATACCGCAGTGCAAATAATCACATTTTTGATTTAACTGGGGCAAAGATTGAGAATTTTGAAAGAAAAGCAATTGATGCGAAATGAATACATTTGAGACCGATATACGAATCTTGAATACGTCAGCGTTGAATTGAGGTGTCAAAGTAAAATCTGACCTGTTTTCTGATGCTTTATTTACAGTAAGAATTAGGTCTTGGCCTATAGGCCCTAATGTCCGGAATTATTTTGAACAGAAATGTCCTTTGACGGATAACCCATTGAAAAATCGCTCTGCAATATTGTACGTATATATGTTGGTAGCCGAGAAGTTACTTGGGCGTAAATTGACATCCGCTTTTTGTTTTTCAGGTTTCTTACTTTTACAAAGATGAAACAAGGCCGAAGAAGTTCTTCGTCAAAATAATAGCCCAGTGGGTTCAGTATGGTACACACCCAATGCAGGGCGTGGCTAGCTTTTATGGCGTAGGGGGCAAAATTGATCAAGTCTGAAGGGTGAAGCTGGAGGAGGGGGGTCTGGGCCCTCCCCCAGAAAAAAATTAAAATCTACACCCGGCCTCTCAGATGCATTTACCCATTTTCCCCACATCTGACACTACATTAACTTGGCTCGAAGTAGGGGAAATAACATTTTAGAGCAAAAATTTGTTTTGTCCCTTTTTGCTCTGGGGGCATGAGCCCCCT
>NMRB01000037.1:115815-133462 GCA_002633025.1 Notospermus geniculatus
GGGGACCAGTCTAGCCATTTTCACCATTTGGGGCTTCTGGATTAGAAGCTGTCGAAATGGCCCTTACGTCAGGGCAGAAATCTAAGATTGTAAACCCAATATCGTATATTTACCGGCGTCAAGAGAGAGAGGATGAATTCCAGAAAAAGATATTGCTCAGAGAACGGTTGAGGTTGTGTAATAACTTGTACAGGAAGGATCTTCGAGGGCACTATGGTTGTGTGAACGCCATCGAGTTCTCCCACAATGGAGGGGAATGGCTTGCTTCAGGTGTGTACATACATTTCCACCCACATAAATCGACGATCTGGGCTCTGGGTGCCGCGTTCTTTGATCAGTTAGCGGGCATCTGAGACATGCCTGTGTTCATTTCAGTTCATCTGAATGCCATGTACAATATTATTTTTGCTGTAAACCTTTTGTTTTTGTGATCAGCTGATGTCAAAGTCGTCTTCTTCTTTTTGTACTCGATAGGCCGCTTATAGCGTATTACATCGAGGAAGCGGATGCATGGCCCCTGCCAACACGATCAGTAGCTCTCCCGTGGGAGTAATGTCAAAATGACTCTGATGTTGATGAGTCTTTAGCTGCTATTTTAGTGTTATTCCAATCCCTGATGGTATTTGGGACGAATGAATTCCGATACAGTTCGCAGTTTGAGCGTGGCATGATATATCGACCACGTCTGCCTGGTTTTAAATTTAGGTTATCCACAGACACCGTGTTATTAATAATTTGGTAGAAGAGGGTCAAAAAGGCAGTCAGAGGGTCAAAAAGTCATGTCAGATAGGCTTTTAGGCCTACCTGTAGGCCTAGGCCTATGTGTAAAGTGTGTCTGGATGTAGGCCTACAGATTTGACACGCTAATAGAGGCCTACATTGTATAGCGTTTCTTCAGTTATTTGCATTAGTGATGACTTCTGTGTAGTATGGGCGTAGTGTGTATCTCATGTTATCAGTTCAGTATGGAGGCTTGATGATAGGCCTAAAGTAGTTTTTTTCAGTGCAGCTTGTCAGGCCATGACACAGCCTGGACTTATTTGGTTTTGTGTCATTTTGACAAGTCCAGTATTTTAAGCTTTATGGTTGCAACTAAATAAAAAATGGGTAACTTTGCTGAAGAATGAATTTTATTGATAGGAGTCCCAGGCCTGACAGCATTCTGATGAAGGTACGGTACAGTACTGTAAAGTGAAGTCTGCAATGTGGTATTCAAGGTTCATGTGATATTAACCCAATAGACCCCATGAGACCCTAAACCGCCCTGCCATGAGCCGCCAAGAAGACCACGCCCACTTTTGACAAAAATCCCCACCACCTCTGATGTAGAAATGAAAATCACCGGGGAAAATCACCAATTACTGCCGGGAGCACCACAATCCGCCATGTCTCCAGTTGCCAATACCGCCATAAACCGCCGTGACTTATTATACTGTTCTCTATTCAGTTTAATGCAGTGGCATTTCATGGCGGTTCTAGGCGGTGAAAGTTACAGATGGAAAGTGCAAAAAAATAGGTGGCTCTATTGGGTTAAGTACAGTTGTCAGTACATGTAAATGTGTTTTTTCCGCTAGGTGGTGATGACAAACGCGTCCTGCTGTGGAACACAGAGAAGGCGCTGTCCGATGCAGGCAAACCAGTGCAGATGAAGGCGGAACATAACAGCAATATCTTCTGCCTTGCATTTGACAGTGGCAACCGGAAGATTTTCTCTGGAGGTGAGATAAAAAATAAGTTCAACTATTTGTAGCCCTAGCAGGGTTTCTGTACAAAAAAGGGACATGCAACAGAGGGAATGTCTTAAGGACCCTATTTTCAGAGAATGAGCCCGTCTTCCTCAGTATACTTGGAACCAACTTTGACTTAGGGCCTGTTTGATAAAGTGACTTTAAGCTAATGGTACCATTAACTTCAATGCATTTTTCATTTGGTTAAAGGTATCTTTAGCTTAAAGTCACTTTATGAAACAGGCCCCTGATGCCGCATCTCTATTGCACAGAATGGCAAATAGAATGTCACGTCCACATGGTTTATTGAGTAGATCTTCTGAAATAAGTTACTCTCATCACTTGAGAAAATGTGCCTCTGTCTCTTATTCAATATTGGTGGTTAAAGCCCCACTGTATTGAATCTGAAAAACGCAAATCATCGCCGCGATTCTTGACGTCAGTGCACGACGTCACGACGTGTAAAATGTACTGCGCTCTATCTGAATACATTAGAGCCCTCCCTGCAGATTTTTTCATTGTGTGCTGAAAACTAGGCCTTGGTTCTCGGAAATACGCATCAGGCAGGCATTTTGGGAACCTTCACGATGCTATGAGACCTCGACCAGCATTCTCCCAACACTTTGAAAATCCAGTAAAATTCAATACTGTGGGGCTTTAAACTTGTGAAGTTTATTGATCAGGCATGTCAGGGGCCTTTTCATAAAGTGACTTCAACGCATTTTCCATTTGGTTAAAGGTAAGTCACTTTATGGAACAGGCCCATGGTTTAAGAGTCTCCTCGCTGTAGGTATTTTACATGTAGATTGCTGACCCATCTTTGCACAATCAAAAACCCTTCTTGAAAAGAAGTTCTTTCTGTTATAGGAAATGATGAGCAGGTTACAGTCCATGATATTGCCAGGTAAGAAAAGATTCTTGTCAAAGGTGTTGCATTTAAAGCATTCTCATCATCTATCTGTATTTATCATCTCGACTACCAAGGGTTGTGACATTGCTCTGCCCTCCGACTACAGTCGCACAGTCTTCTGACGTAGCCAATACACGTGGAGTTCCAGGATGATATTTATGTACTAGGAAGTAATTAAGTAACATGGTTTTTATCAGGTTTAACAACGTCTACTTGAGTGGAGACTACTGCTGAGTATTATGTTACACATTTTGTTCCTGATGCCTTTTGAGAAAGGTATCTAATGCATCCTGTCAAGAAATTATTACTGAAAAATTAAATTTTAAACAGCGTAGTTAATCTTGCACTTGGGTGATACAAAAATTTAGTATTTTCCAGTCATACCTACATGTACTGGTATGTATGTATGTATGTGGGTCAGTACAGTGCATTATTCATTGATCATTGTGCGTCATTCACAATGCCTACTTCATGTGTCAGAGGCATGTGAAGTGTTAAATCAATTGAGAATGAAAGTACAGGAATTGTATGACCATAAACCTTCCCGGACGTACCCTTTGCAAATTGTTGTGTTGGTGTATGGCTGTGATCACAAATACGTGTAGGCCTATGCACTCTCTTAAAGTTTAAAACCTGGCGTCCACTAGGGCGCGGACAAGACGTGGAATGCAAATTTAGTAAATCCGCATTCATTCAGCAACCTCTCCGCATATTCTTGAAAGATTCCGTTCACTGTCTTTATCATTCCTAAATATTTCCTGGCGTTTCTGCACTTTCGGAAGAGGGCAAAATGCCCAATAGTCATTGACGCGGAAGCAAGGCCGAAATGACACAATTTGCTTCCACAACCCTTCATGCCTTCCTAATGTTGTCAGCGCTCTAGTGGACGCCACCCATTACAGACTGTGGTCAAATGTAAAAAAAAGTTTGATAAGAAAAAAATGTTTAACAATTTATTTCGAACATTGGTGAGATTGTCTCTCTGCTATGCACCACCATCTTGCTGCCGTCATTAGTTCTAGTATTTTGACCTCGTGAATGAAGTATTGATTAATGTTTTTTTTCATCCAGTGGTGAACCTTTGGATGTGTTTATGCACGAAGAAGCAGTCTATGGTTTGACTGTGCATCCATTCAACGATAGCGTCTTTGCCAGTGCCTGTGATGATGGCCGGGTGCTGATATTTGACATCAGAGAGCGGCCTAGCACAGGTAAGAGACAGGCGGCATCTCTGTGTCCCCCATTGCAGAGGTTATGTTATGTGTCAGACACACGGTGAAATTCTGTCCGTCAGTCCATCTGTCACAGTCTTGTGGATCCGGATGAGATAATGTACCAGATTGCAGGCTCACAGACTTAGGTCATTTGTGGATGTGTCTCGTCATGTCTATGTAAGGAATATCCCAAGACTGAAAAATAGACACACCAGGGAGGATTTAAATATAAACTGTGTCTCATGTTACTGTTATGGTTGTAGTCCCAGTAGATCGATTACTAATAGAAATCTCATGACTCAACTGGGTGTGTTTGGGAGTGATGTCGATCAGTATTGACAATGGGGGAGTAATTAGGTCATGAAGTTGATTGATAAGTGGGTCATGGTCTGCTGCAGAAAAAGCCAGAAAAAACCCAGAAATGAATGAATGTTTTGTCAGTTGATAACCTTTTGCAATTCTCTTTCAGATCCATTCTGCCTTGCCAACTCTATGGCTCCCATGCATGCTGTTATGTACAATCCGGTTGAACCTCGATTGCTTGCTACAGCGAATTCAAAAGAAGGTGTGGCACTTTGGGACATTCGCAAGCCGAGGAGGTGCGTGAAGATAATGATGATAATGATTTTGACAGTTGTTTACTTTGTGACTGACATCTGTCAAAGATGGAAATGCACATGGTTATACTTATAGCCACGATTAAAAAAATATCGCAAGAAAAAAGTGAGAAGACGGCATAATCCTTACCGGAATTATCATCATTTTGGTGGATTTTCAGAGAAATATTTGAAGAAGTGTTGTTGGTTTCTACCATTTTGTCGTTGTTTCTTCAAATATCATTCAGAATTTTCACCTCAGAAATTGTTCATTGGCAAGAGAGCTAATTATTGGTTCAGAATGAAATGTAGTTTCCATCCCTTTTTTAATCGGCTCTGTGATAAATAACTGCGTGCTAGCTCTCTAGATTACAATACATGTATGTATCTTATTCTGTTCATTTCTAGCTGTGTCCTACATTATGGAGGAAGTCTCTCTCAGCAGAGCTGTATGAGTGTCCGCATCAACCAGACTGGCGACAAGATCATCGCCCTGCGTCGTCGGCTGCCACCAGTCCTGTATCAAATTCACTCGCCTAAAGCACTATTCCAGTTCGACCATGCCGGTTATTATAATTCCTGTACCATGAAGAGCTGCTGTTTTGCAGGAGACAGGGACCAAGTAAGTGAAAGTATCTAGTGGCAGGGTTCGTACGGGGCCTTGAAAGCCTGGAAAGTCAGGAAATTTCACAATGCTTAAATCCAGGCCTGAAAAGTCCTGGAAAAACAAGATTATCTCACTATGGCCTGGAAAAGGCCTTGAATTTCTGAAGCCCTTTTGTATTTATAATAATGGTGTGTTGTTTTTAGAGACTTCTGTTTTCTCTGATACCGAACCTAATCAGGGTACCCTGACAGTCGCAATCCACTCAGCATCATCATTGTTGTAAAACAAACACGGTGGGTGTGGATGACCGGGTCATGCCTAGGTTACATTGGGAATATGACTTAAAAATCTTTTCTTGGATAAACGCAAAAAAGTGCATAAAATGACCTGGAATTTTGGCTTGGATGGCCTGGAAAAGCCTTGAAAAGGCCTGGAAATTTTGGAAGGAAAAGGTGTACGAACCCTGTAGTGGGTTTGACTGGGGATTGAACCCAGAACCTCAGAGGTGACAGGTGCTGATGTTTCCATTGCACCACTCTGACAGTCAAAGATTTTAATCTCCCGTTTTCTTTTCTTCAGTATCTGTTGTCTGGCTCGGATGACTTCAATCTTTACATGTGGAAAATTCCTGATGATAAAACAGAAAGTAAGTGTCTTCACCAACAGAATAACAATTTCATGATACATTTTAGTCTCGGGGCATTGTTAATGAGAGGTTCCAGGGTTTTCGGAGACCCAAGCTCCCGGGTCATACACGCATGAAATCCTTGTTTGACGCACGATCATACAGACCCAACGTCATACTGACGCAGCTAAAAATGTCCTGAAGATGGCGCTGCGATCACCATAGACTTGTTCCTCTCTGCGAGTGTGTATTTCACATCGGAAAAATAAAATTTGTGACCCTCTTGACCCCCCCATATCTGAAGACTGACCCTTGCTTCTGTCCCCTCAAGTGGAAAACTGACCCTTGGGTTACAAAGACCTTGGGTCACTGACCCTTGGCAAAGAACTCCGTTCAAAACCCTGGGTTCTCTATGATAATCTTTAATTTCAGGTTCTTGGGTCAGTAACGCTCACTTGGTGTTGAAAGGTCATCGATCAATCGTGAATCAAGTACGCTTCAACCCAGCTAATCATCTGATTGTTTCATCTGGAGTGGAAAAAGTTATCAAAGTAAGTTAACTTGATCACATGCACAGCTCTTTTGTTCATTACCTCTCAGTCCACAAAGGGCTGGGGGTAGTGTCGTACAGTTTGTCAGACAGGGGGCAGCAAAATTCAGGTCTGGGCCATTTCTTGCTCACGGCACAAAGAAGGATAATATGTGGGTCAGTACAGTGCATTATTCATTAATCATGATAAAAATATTGATAATAAAAAAATTTTAAAAAGAAGGATCGGAACTTCATGTGCACTGTCGAGAGTTTACTGACAGTTTGCGTCTTTTCAAAGTTAAAAGAAGTATTCACTCTAGCATGCTCCATTTAGAATGATTCATATGATTGTTGTATCGTTACCTTTCCAGGCTTGGTGTCCCTTCCAGTTGCCAAATGGCACCGGGAGTCACGATGATGATGAAGATGACCCAGAAAGGTCTGTCTACACACATGAGGAGTACATCAATCTTGTACTCCGCAGCGGCCAAGTGATGTCACATGACTACTCCAACCAATCAATGGATGAGGATCCACGCATGATGGCATTTTTCGATTCACTTGTGCAGCGTGAACTTGAAGAATGGAGCACGGACGATTCTTTGAGCAGTAACGAGGAATTCTATAGCCGGTTTATGCAGGCGTCCCATTCTGAGGACTCTGCGAATGAATCCGGGTCACATTCCGATGACGGTGGGTTTAGTCCATTTACTCTCGCATTCGCAAGTGTTGTGACTAACATAAATGGTGGCCAAGAGAATGAATCAAATTTGTTAGACTTGGATGAACACACAGCTAGCGTTGCTGCCTCTACTAGTCAGAATCTCTCCGAGGGACAAGGAGACTCTACTGGATTAGAAGGCCAGAGATCGGGTAATACTAGACGGAGCATTTCGGGACTGATTGCCCAGAAGCGCCGAGAATATTTAATGAATTTGAAGCGAAGTCACGAACATGAGGCTAAAACGAAACGGAAGAAGTTAAAAATTTTGAAGCGGCAGGCCGAGTCTTCATCTGAGAGTACATCGGCGTCTAGGGATGGAAAGAAGAGAAAGTTGCATGCTAGGCTCAGTGATACAAGTAGTGAATCAGACAGTAATTCTGACAAGGAATCCAAATCAAAGACTGATAGAAAAGTGAATTTTCCACCTCGCAAACAACAAAAATCGCATTTGAAAAAATTAAATCGACTTCGAGCACTGATTGAAAATAGTGGCTCCAGTGACTCGGAGAGTGAGAACGTGCAGGAGAAGGTGAAATTCAAGAGTAAAGAATTCATTAGTACAAGCGAATCAAGCAGTGATACGGATCGAGACAAAGTGCCATCGTGTTCATTCAAAAAAACAAAAACTGGTGGGAAGAAGACAACGAAAACGGAGAGTAGGACTTATTCGGATGTTGTCCCGTCGACGTCTGGCGTGAATACAAAATCAAAGGGTAACAGCAGTGATGATGATGGTTTATACGGGCCATATCTTGAAGCTGCGAATTCAAGTTCACGGTCGGACCACCCTGGACAATCATCCCACAATGCTGAAAAGACGGAAAATCAAGTTGATCACAAAGGTGCTGCATCAAATGTTGAGACTGGGGCGTCTGCTTGCTCGAGTTCAGTCGCGTCGGCGGATTCGGGCTCACGGACTAACACGACGGAGGGGAATGTGAACGGAAGAGAAACGCAATCTGGTGATATTACATGGACGGAGTTCAAACGATTTAGAAATCGTCTTGAGAGGGCGCGGAGATACTATCGACGAAAAAGCCAGCCTGATGAATCTAGTGATGATGACTAAATTATAAATGGATTCCTAACTTTAACTTGAGCGTGCATATCCGAAAAAATAGTTCAGCTGCTTGTCTAGACATATACGTACATACTTGTACATTCTTTGCTACTGATGCACAGCATGCAAGCTATGTGTAACACATTATACAGCTTATTGCAAGCAGGGTGAGATATTGTTAAAACCAAGCTACAATCTACTCTCGTTATACCGCCAGCTTAGGGACAAAGGTCCCGTTGGCAATATATAAATGGCGTTATAACGATCTGTGTACATTATGTACGGTACATGAAATGCATGACGGCATTCTACGATGACAATAACTCACATGAACCGGGACGCATTATGGTTCCTGAAGCCGCCGCTAGGGCTAGGGCTTGTAGCCCTAGCGGCAGCTTCGGAAACCAAAATTACCACTCACAGGACACACATGCAGGAAGTCGGCGTGCAGTAAACAAAACAACAATCAGACCATTGGGGATGGCACCATGAACTAAGTGAACCAGGAAGCACGCCCGACGACTTTTATTTTCAGCGTGTCTACTTTGGATTTATACGTTGGCAATTTGTGCTGGCGATATATCAAACGGAAAATGCACTGGTTTAATGTTATTGGTACAGAAAAGGCACCTGGTGGATGGCGGTAAGCGAGTATGGCTAAAGCTAATGGAAAATTGCATTAGGGATCTTTGTTCAGAGGGGTTGGGCTGGCGTAAAGCGAGTTTGGCATTATATCGGTGGGCAGTATAACAAGAGTAGACTGTAGTAAGCATCCCGAGAATCTCAGGTCATTTACGGTCGCACCCCTTCCTCTGAACCTAGCAGGAGAAGGGGAGCGGTTGTGAAGACTCTGGGTGTGAGGATGACTAGTAAGTGAATTCCCGGTACAGTGAATTGTAGGCCTTGCCTACGTTGGCCTGTTAAACTTATAAAAGGGGATGAGCACCTAAGAGACTAACCTGCACAAAGTGTGTATCTCAGAGACGGTGACTTCGATTACCTTCAAATTCGCACATATTATATCTCATGTGAAGTGATTGATAACATCAGGAAGAAAAATTATTTTTGCCAACTTTTACCCATTAATTTGAAACAATGGTTTTTTTAGATGGCTAGAAATGGTGGAAAAAATAGGATTTATTGTCTCTGTTTTCACAGTGGCTTGAAGAACGCTACAAAGAAAAATCCCCAATGCTTAGTTTTGATTTATTCATCTCAGATTGGCAGGAAATGAAGCAAGAAGATTCTGTGATTTCTGGGTGAACTCATGCTCTGGAAGAGCCCAAACAACTCTTCACAACAGGCTTCCAAGTTGATTATCCAATGTGGTAAGCCACAGGCAGTTTAGCACAACAATAATCCTTTATTCACCATGGTCAATGGAGAGTACTCGTGTCCTAGGTCAAACTGGCCAATATTGTTCAATTGATTCCCCTATAATTCATGAATTATCACCAGTTCCTGCACAGTCCATAGATATTACATAATGAAAGAAGGGGAGTCATAACAAAAATAGGATACTTTTTCCAGTCACTAGCCACCACACCATTCATGTGGCCTCAGCTCATGTCAAAGACCAACCATTGATTCCCCATTACATAATTCTGAAGTGCCATGGGGTTACGCCTACATGAATCTGTCTGAGCCCTTTCACATTACAAGGCCTAATACAAGCCAAGCATAACACAGACAGAAATAGATTTGTTTTGGTTCTTCCAGAGCATAATTCCACCCACAGATCACAGAATCTTCTTGCTTCATTTCCTATCAATCTGGGATCAATAAATCAAAACTAAGTATTGGGACTTTTTCTTTGAAGTGGTCTTCAAGCCACTGTGAAAACACAGACAATGAATCCTGTTTTTTCCACCATTTCTAGCCATCTAAAAAAACCATTGTTTCAAATTAATGGGTAACAGTTGACCAAAATAATTTTTCTTGTTGCTGTTATCAATCACTTCACATGAGATATAATATGTGCGAATTTGAAGCTAATCGAAGTCACCGTCTCTGAGATACACACTTTGTGCAGGTTAGTTTCTTAGGTGCTCATCCCCTTTATCCAAATATCCGTCATGTCTTAGATTCCGTATGTTATTATCAACTTGTTAATTGCTGTGTATTTTTGTATGTTTTTAGCTTTATCAGTGCATGTCAGCCTAATAGAAATGGTTGCTGATCACCCCAATAGGTGTCACTACCGGTTCGGTTGCGTGATAATAGCCCGTCCTGATTGAATTCACAAAGGGCATTAACTATAGGACTGGGTTTCTGTGTGCTGCCCTGTTTCTGTATAGGACTGGGTTTCTGTGTGCTGCCCCTAGGACTGGGCTGCTTATGTGTGCTGTATGTTTGCCTCTCATATCCTTTGCCCCTGATTAGTTTTTCATCCCCAATCTGCATTAATGTAAATTTTAATCAATAGATGGAGATCATGTGGCATTCAAATTTGTCGGCTGGATTAACGGTTCACAGACAGCCATTTTCTCTTTGACAGTTTGACATGCTGAAGTGATCAACGCAGTTTGTTGATTTGCTACTTTGCATATCATGACCAATTAACCTGCTTCTACAGTCAATCCTAGTCTGTCAGTGTCACTGCATCATCGCTGTTGTCCATTTTGATGGCAATCCTAGCCTCCAATCAAGAGATTATACTTCCAGCAAAAATGCCCCTTTTTCGTTTCGTTTAATTTGGGTGTAAATTCTTTGAACGTCATATCTTTGAGGCAATTAACAATTGCATATAGTTCTTTGGATGGCACTCAAAGGTTAAAACAAAGTTTAAAACGAAGTTTAAAACAGAGTTTAAAACAGACTTAAACTCTTAGTTTTAAACTTTGTTTTAACCTTTGATACAGAAAAGCACAAAATTGACACACAAAATGATAATAAGCACGAAGTCACTCTCCAGAATTCACGAATTTTCGACCCCAACCGGGGTCTTTTTCAAGTGGAACTTTACAATCTGAAACTCTAGAAAAGACTGAAACTCTAGAAAGTCTTTTCTAGAGTTTCAGATTGTAAAGTTCCACTTGAAAAAGACCCCGGTTGGGGTCGAAAATTCGTGAATTCTGGAGAGTGACTTCTTGCTTATTATTATTATTATTGTTTTAACCTTTGAGTGCCATCCAAAGAACTATATGCAATTGTTAATTTGGGTGTACCCCAGTAGTGTGTCTTAAACATACTTAGCCGTGTTGCGGTTCTAATAGTATCTAAATATCATGCATAGCATGTAAAGTATGTAAAGTAAATGTGTACAGTGTGTAGGAACTGTATTTGACATCCTTTTGGCTTCGGTGAGTCAAGTAAATATCTATCTTGTAAATTATCATTCATATCTTGTCTTTTTCTGTACCTTTCCATGAATGATGACAGAAGCACATAGAAGTAAATTCATGTAGATTAAGATAGCTGTGTAGATATAATCCGATGTAGATATAAATTGAGGAGCCACGGTGATGTAGTGGTTCGGGCCTCTGACTTGTGGCCAGAGGGTCCCGGGTTCGAATCCCACTGGGCGTGAGATTTTGGGCAAGTCTCTTTGCCTCACTAGCCTCTCCACCAAGGTGTATAAATGGGTACCGGTTGGAAATGCTCAGATTGTAGCGCTGAATGAGCAGCTCATCTGAGTTCTACTTAAAGGTTTCAAGATAGACTGGGGTCAAAGTGTAAAGTCGGATGAACCTCTACCTCTACTATAAACCCAAACTTTAAACTGAACTTGAACTTGAACTTTAGCTGGTCCCTGTCCTTCTGTACTGAAGGTATGGAAGAAAAATCCAGGCGGCGCCTCTATTTCCGAATAATAAATCTGTTGCAGCGACCATGGCGACAGCGCTGCTACTTGTAAGGGAGGATTTAACCGCAGAACTTGACGGTGACTAAAACTTTCAAGGACCTTATTCGCAAAGCATTCCACGAACTTGAAGATCTCTTATCTCACTGAAGTTGAAGCCGTTCAACTCTCAGGTCTGCAAGTTCTTTGGAAGCTTTGTAAAGGCGCACCTCTCCAAACAGCGAGAGAGTTTTTTCGGGAAAGGTGGGCAATTTACCATTGCGGTCCCTTAAGGCCTGGTTTCCATTGGAGCGTTTCCGTGCGCGGAACCGCTCGAAAGCATTGTCTTTTTCCGCGCCGTGACCAACGAGGCAGAAACAAACAATGCTTTCGAGCGTTTCCGCGCACGGAAACGCTCCAATGGAAAGCACTCGCGTTTTCACGCCGCGATTTCGCGCTGGCCTGCCATTTTCATAGGCAAAAGGCAATAACAAAAGATTTCTACTATTGAAAAAGTAGCATGAAATTTCTGCGGTCTGTGAGATCGCCGCGTTTTGTCGCTCTCCGCCACAAAAATCGCGTCAGTGCATGGGTTAGGCAGCAAACGACTTGACCAGTGAAACAAACGAGTACCCATAGGCTATTTAATTTTCTTTGGCCGAGTTGCCCGTAGAGCGCCGATTGCGCGAGATAACTGTCGCTGGCGAAGCGGTTGAAGGTCCCTGGGAGTTAAAGAACTTGTTTCTGGTACGAGATAATAGCGAGGTTTAGCACCTCGGACTCCGGCTCCAACTACATGTAGGCCTACCAGAATGAATTGCAGTCCGCTGTGGACATCCTTGATACAAACGATTTGATAGACGTTTGCAAATCGTAAAATGCCATAACTTTGTGGCAGAATTATTCTGACTCGTAATCGGAAGTGCACATAAATCGCAAATATTATAGTCGTATTACTTCCGACTTATAAGGCCAAATTTTTCTGCCTTCTTATGGTGTTTGGCGAATTGAAAACGTCTATCAAATCGTTTTTATCAAGGATGTCCATAGCGGACTGCAAATTCAAGTCGGAGTCGGAAAGGTGCTGAACCTCGCTAATGTCCTACCAACTCGGCGGAGGGAGCGAAGTTGGCGCGGAGTGTCTCAATAGAGTTGTGAAATCTGGATATGGGCAGATCATGTCAGTGGTCGCCCACAATGGTTGCATCTGTCGAAGCACCCTCAGTCATGCAATCCTTGAAAAGCGAACGCATCAAAGAGGATGATGATCTGGGTGTGACAGCCACGTCCTACTGGAGGCGATGACGCAGAACAGACCGGTTGAGGCGCACTCATCGTCAATAATGTTTTTGAGCGTGGCTAGTGTGTTGTTTGAAACGAACGTCTCTTCTTGCCGTTAACCTTATCCACCTTGGCGTTCTGTTACGCCCTTTTCACAATAACACAAGTAAAAGGCAAACGATGTGGTAATCAGTGCTTCCTATCGCTCGCTCCCTTCGTACCTTTGCGGCGCAAAAAAGGAGCGAGGGCGAAGCTGTTCCGAGCACCCAATGGACCGTATTTTAGAACATTCCTTTTAAACGTCCACCTTAAATCTATTGTTCTCGATGGTTTTACAATAGACTTAAGGTCGACCTTAACCGACCCATTGTCCCCTCAGGCATTACCCTTATCCTCTCAAAGCAATTGCATTCAGACGACTTCTACAGGGTGGGCCAGAGAAAGTGTCCCTCGAACAATAGCATTTCTATTGTTTCCCTATTGTTCGAGGGACACTTTCCCTGGCCCATCCTGTTGTGCAATGACCTGAATTTCAGGATGGGTTCCCGGTTCCTGTCTGAGCGGAAGGGAAAAGCCTGAGATTCGATGTTGAATTCGATGAAGTCGCCTGTCGTTTTGAAGGATGAACTGGTTGCCCTTTGTTCACCCGAAAGGTCTCAGTCTCAGACGAGATTTGTAAAATGTGAATACTGTACATGTATTACGGAAAACATGGTAAACAGGCTTTGTGCAGGCTTCACATTATTGAAAAAAAAAATAGGCCCTACATTGCCCGAGGCAAACCTACTATTGGTGATAATAGCTGTATTTATATCCTGTCGCGCTGTCTGGAGTTTTAAACCGATTTCTCGAACATGATGCTCATAAAAAAGTCACCAACAATCTTTCTCCTTTCCTGGTGGTAACATGATGCCTTTGTTTCTCACAGTGCCAGACGAATGTAAATTGCATTAAAGCTCTTGGCGTTTGACTCGCTTTGATAACACTCCCCGTCCTTCGTGGTCATAATTAATGGACAGTGTTGATGTGAATTTAAATTGTGTGAAAAAAGGAAATGAAAGGTGGAATTGCTAACCTGAAAGCGGACGATCTATTAGCAGACAGACCACTTTATTTGACTCATTTGAATGAAATTAAAACGTCTGATGTACGTATAAAAGTGAAGAAGAGACGGCTCCGCGAAAGAACTCTGTACTTTTGTGTCCTGAGATGGCTTTTATCACCTACACATTACATTACATCGTGAAATAGAGACGGGTTTCTAAGGTGAAAGACGTCGCTTCCTACCAGATTCGAACCCACGGACCCTCGCATTAGGCATCCGTTATACGAGAGGTTAAGAAACCGCTCCGTTAACGATAACACTAACCCTAACGCTATTTCTGACGTACATTTGCAATGTAAAAAATAACGTAAGCGTTACTGTTACCGTTAACGGAGCGATAGACGTATACGGTATACGAAAACGCCGGTTACAAAGCCATTCCGAGGATTCACCACCGTGAAGCCATTGTTAACCGGCGTTTTCGTATACCGTATACTTCTATGTGACGGAAGCCTTTCAATTACATGATAGCGATGACGGATAACGTCAGTGACGCCCAAAGTCAAAAGGCGCCCAAACTAAGGTTAGGTCCCCTAACTCTCCACTGAGGACGTGCGTGCGGCAGCGGCTTCCGATATCAGTAACCGTGTCACACTTGACACTAGCGGCGAAATATCGTGCCTCATTTCACCACTAGCGTAGGTGGAAGGCCGCCATTTTGGATCTTGCCGGCGCGCATGTAGAAATAGTTCGGTTGGCCTAATCGCACAATTCTTTCTAATTAGTATTCAGTTCATTTCTAATACCACTTGTTATCAACACGAAGTCCTTTTAGTCTGAAAATATTCCCCTTGAACCCAACAGCACCACTTTTCAACATCATCTATCATCTAGCGTAGATGCCACTGGGTTGGCGGTGACACGGCTGGCCTGTTCACGATGGTTAAAAACCTTTACCAAAATGTAGTAATCTGTACTACTTTCAAGATGGAAACCTAGCACCTGCGCTAGTGGTGTTATAGAAGATAACGCCATCTAGTGCCAAGTGTGTAACCATGTGACGTCACCATCGCCCAGTCTGTTTCAAACCCTGTGGAGAACTCTGCATGATATGTGACAAGGATCGATGATACAGAGCCTTGCTGAAACATCTTCGGTAATCGAAGGCCGATCTGCTCACCACTGCATTACATCGCACATCACCCTTCGAGAAATTGACCGGTCCGCGGCCAATCCACTGCCTCTCGAAGAGGAGACCAATCAGAACCGGTGTTGTAAAATTTGAATCGTGGTACAAATAGTGGTAGCCGAAGACCCGAAAGTGCAATATGATTGGTCGACAGGTAAAGTTGGCATCGTGCCAAGATACGCCGCGGACAGGTCTATTTCTCGAAGGGTGATGTGCGATGTAACGCAGTGGTGAGCAGATCGGCCTTCGATTATCAAAGATGTGCTGAAAGTCCCTAATGATGTTCCCAGCCACATGACCAGGGCAACCATCCACAAAGAGCAGATATATCGAACACTGGTTCCCTACAGGATGGGCCAGGCCTTTCAATTACATGATAGCGATGACGGATAACGTCAGTGACGCCCAAAGTCAAAAGGCGCCCAAACTAAGGTTAGGTCCCCTAACTCTCCTCCAAGAAATAAATGACGAAACCTTTATTGAATAAAGTTTGTTTACAGCCAGAATCATAATTAGTTTGTCTTCATCAGTGATTATCCGAAAATAAACACATCAGTGAATTTGTACGAAAACAGCTGCTGAAGTGACCCGACTTCAACCTTTAATCTGACAGAGCTTGTCATGTTTCCAAGTCCATTTCTCTCAAACCCCTGACTGAATTCCTGTATAATCTATTTGGTTGCAATGCAGAAAGAATGCACTTTCCAGTCATACCAAATTTGTTTGCTAGATGTCATCCAGTAAGGAGATATTTACTTAAATAACTTATCTCACTTCAGAGCCGCATTGGTCATCGACGATCTTTTGGCGGGAAAACTGGCTTAGTGTCATTAATGCATGCATGGCAGTCTGTGCATGAGTCATCAAGTTAGGACTAGATGGCGACACTGCTACTTTGTATTCATCGTATCCATGACGTCGTATCCAGGCCTACATGACGTTGACAACGTTGTGACGTTGCGTCTTTTTGCCCACCAGCTCCTTCAGCAAAGCCATGAATTTTGCCCACCACCCTTGCATCATTTGCCCACCACCCTTGCGACGTCAGCAATGGCGGACACTGTCGGAGTTACGTCATGGATACGATGAATAGGGTGTATCAATAACAACACTACATTTTTGGAAGATTTTTTCTGTAGTAGGCCAATCATGTGGTGTTAACCCCTTCCATGGAACTACGATCGCTCCGCCGAGAAAGTAGGGAACTGATGGCAGTGTCACTAGGTCGAAGACTGGAGGTGGCGCTGTGTGCAGTTTGACTGCTACTTTGTATAGGGTGTATCAATAACAACACTACATTTTTGGAAGATTTTTTCTGTAGTAGGCCAATCATGTGGTGTTAACCCCTTCCCATCCAAGGCCAATGGGTCTAAATATCTATCTTGATTCAACAAGGCTTTTAGGCCAGTCATGTGGTGTTGTTAACCCCTTCCCATCCAAGGCCAATGGGTCTAATAAATCTATCTTGTTTCAACAAGGATTGTAGCCCAGCCATGTGGTGTTAACCCATTCCCACCACAGACCAAGGGGTCTAATAAAATATCTCTTGATTCTACAGGGATCGTAGGCCAGTCATGTGGTGTTAACCCCTTCCCACCCAAAACCAAGGGGTCTAATAAGATATCTATCTTGATTCAACAAGGATTGTAGGCCAAACATGTGGTATTAACCCCTTCCCACCCAAGGCCAAAGGGTGTAGCCCAATCATGTGGTGTTAACCCATTCCCACTGAAGGCCACGGGGTCTAAGGTACCTACCTTGATTCAACAAGGAATGTGGGCCAATCATGGTGTTAACCCACCCAAGGTCAAGGGGTTTAATAATCTATCTTGATTCAACAAGGATTGTAGGCCAATCATATGTATTAACCCCTTCCAATCCAAGGCCAATGGGTCTGCTAAGATCTTGAATCACACCTACTTTTTCCTTCATTTCAATCAACATGATCCTGTATGGGTGCGAGTAGGCCTAGCCCTATTTCACCACCACTTACAGGGGTGGTCTTTAAATTGACTGTCAAGTCAATTTCACAGATCCGTTTCCTTTTTCATTTCAATAGGACAGACCATCCAGCCTCCTTGAAATACGGTGAGCGGGTACGCATAACGCTGCGCATAAATGTCCCCAAATTAGGTCCTAAAAAATACAAGTCATCCCCAATGTCATGTAATTGAAAGGCCTGGTTCAAAGATGGTTCAATGACCTATGTTAAACGAGGCGTCCATCAGCTCCCTGCGAGTTGTCCAAACAACCTCCAAACATTACATCAAACTGAAATTTCAACCCCTTGAACTGATAAACTGTGGAGGGCCGCTGCAGATTTATGCCACAGAAGGGAGAAAAGGTGTTTTGTCCC
>NMRB01000037.1:133788-151410 GCA_002633025.1 Notospermus geniculatus
TCCGTCCAAAAGTCCTTATCCGTGATTGGTCGATTTTATGTGGATATTAATTCGTGATTTAATGGGGACATAAAATACGAATTTATATGGACATTAAATAAGTAGTGCGATTTTATATCCACATTAAAAACTCAGCTGCGATTGGTTGATTAAGTGTGGACATAAATTCTTGATTTAATGTGGATATAAAATCGGAATTAATGTGGACATTAAATATGAACTGTGTCCACTCCGGCCTGCGATATGCGGGTTGGCTGTTGGCTACTTGGTTGGCTGTACTCTGCGTCTTTAAACGTCGTCTGATCGGAGTGATCCAGCGTGGACGTTCCCAACCGCGGGGCTGTGCGTACTATCCTCTAGAGGGCATTTACCCTCTGCCGTCAGACGTAATCGCAATTATTACCTCAGATTTGTTGTCGACCTTCTCTTGGCAACACTAAATATACCATCAGAAAAGAAAGGAAGTTGAATTACGTTGGACCGTAAATAGCCTTCTGATGATGCTCACCTCCTAATGTAATTGCTTCTTTCTGCAACGGCACCATTGATCCTCTTCAAGAAAAACGCATTAATCCGTTTTCTAGAGGCAGGCCGGAAGGGACGGAGCAGACAATCCTTGTTCTAATATTGCAATTTCCATTGACTCTATAGTGAAATGAAATTATCTCCTTTTATTACTTGCAGAAGAAAAAAAAGAATAGATTTTATGAGTTTCGACTTCAGTTTCGTGACCAACGCAATACTCAGTTCTTTATTGACACCGCTGGCGCTTTGCCTTTTCACTTTTCATATTTTGCCAATATGGTGCATGAACTTTGGAGATCCTCAGGGATCAATTCTTTGCCCAATTCTATTCATATTCTACACACAAGTCCGCTGGGTGACATTTAATACGAGCGATATGTGATCCGTATAGTAGTCGAAGCGATTATGTTGTTTTTGCAAAACCAGTGTGTTGTCACGACCATACTTATCAATGGTCAGCCGAGACACCGCTCCAATCCAACAGCAACAAAACAGAATAATTGCATATTTTAGCATGATACCAGGCGATTCCGTCCTCTTGGGTCGTCTGCGGATGTATACAGGTTCGAAGTTCCCCTGGAATCAAAGTCCGGTGTTATTGTTCAACGAGGGATAAAGATATGACAAAAAAGTAGAAACCTGGGGCCGTATGCATAAAACATCTTAAGTGTAAAATTTCCCTTGGGCCGTATTCTAGAAGCTTCCTTAAGTCTAAGGTTTAGCCTACCTTTAGCTATTGTTTGCAAGGCAGAATACAAAAGCTTAAAGTGGACCTTTGAGGCTTCTAGAATACCGGCCTTTTTCTTTTGTTTGGAACAATAGTTTAAGGGAAATTTTACACTTTTTTATTGGTCCGTATTTTAGAATGCTCCTCAACGTAAAGGAGTTCCTCAAGGCTATTGTTCTCCTGTTGAGAACAATAGCCTTGAGGAATCCTTTACGTTGAGGAGCATTCTAAAATACGGGCCAAAATGTTTCATGCGGCCATATGACCATACAATAGAGAGTTTTCGCAAAGCCCCCGAAACGCCAACGCCAACGCTAATCCTTATTGTTCGATGCCTAACAGAGAACAACGACGAACAATAGGGAAGACGTTCGCGTCGGCATTTGGGGGCTTTGCGAAAACCCTCTAATGGCTGACGATTTAACCCGAACTTTTATTCCTTCACATCTCACTGTTTTCTTTCGTCGAGCAGGGAGAAATCTTAATCTGATCGCGCATCTTTCTATTGTTACCAACATGGTAACTATCCACACTTTTGACTGTGTGTGATTACGCCGATCATAAACGAGAAAATGAAACCGTCCTGCAGCGCAAGGAGCTAATTGGGCTCTCACTCCTAATTGTATGTTTGCGGCAAACGGCTCCTGAAGGTTCCAATCTCCTTGCCGAGACTACCAACTGTACACAGCAGGCGAGAAAACAGTCATCATCCACAACTGATCCCGTGGGGCAATCACAGTGGTAGTGCCCGTGCATTATCAGCACCATGATATAGAGAGGTCTAAACACTTTGTGTTTTCGTACGGTTGACGTCTACTTTATTTTCCCATCTTTTCGAAAATAAAAACGCCGTGTACAATAATATATACTATATTTCGTGGATATGTTAATTTCGACATTAATAGCATAAAATTCATAAAGGGGGGGGGGGCGTTCCATGTTGGGTTTACACATAGTTGTCAAAAAGTGATGATTATGATTCCCAGTCGTTTGTGGAGTGTAGTGCGGCGGCCGGAGCGACACAACGACTGGGTCCCGAGTCTAGCTTTTGGGGGCTTTGCGAAAACCCTCTAATGGCTGACGATTTAACCCGAACTTTTATTCCTCCACATCTCACTGTTTTCTTAACGTCGAGCAGGGAGAAATCTTAATCTGATCGCGCATCTTTCTATTGTTACCAACATGGTAACTATCCACACTTTGACTGTGTGTGATTACGCCGATCATAAACGAGAAAATGAAACCGTCCTGCAGCGCAAGGAGCTAATTGGGCTCTCACTCCTAATTGTATGTTTGCGGCAATGGCTCCTGAAGGTTCCAATCTCCTTGCCGAGACTACCAACTGTACACAGCAGGCGAGAAAACAGTCATCATCCACAACTGATCCCGTGGGGCAATGAGAACAGACGACACAGTGGTAGTGCCCGTGCATTATCAGCACCATGATATAGAGAGGTCTAAACACTTTGCGTTTTCGTACGGTTGACGTCTACTTTATTTTCCCATCTTTTCGAAAATAAAAACGCTGTGTACAATAATATATACTATATTTCGTGGATATGTTAATTTCGACATTAATAGCATAAAATTCATAAGGGGGAGGGGCGTTCCATGTTGGGTTTACACATACATGAAGTTGTCAAAAAGTGATGATTACCGTGGCCGAGAATGGACATCGTGAATTCTTCATTCACTCTCTCAATTTGTGACGCAGTCGTCCAAAATATATTGTTATCAGTATCTGTTGCTTCACAATTTGGTCGAAGTTGTTGTCAACTCGAAATTTTGACCAAGATAACGGTATGAAAATACCTGTAGCCTAACTTTGGGTAAGTATTAAAGGACCACGGTATTTCAACTTTTTCTCGGCAGGCGGCGCCACCCGCGCCACTCTCCAACCGAGGGACTAACTACATTGTCGGTGAACTGGCCCGATTTACGTACATTTTGTAATGCATTTTTGTAGTTTGTATTGCTGCCACTAGGTGGCTCCCTCTACGTCGGCAGTCAAATAACTCATTAGAGATCTAATACCGTGCTTCTTTAAGACGTACAGAGTTTTCGCAAAGCTCCGAAACGCCAGCGCGAACGTCAATCCCATTGTTCGATGCCACGAGGAGAGTGCCAAATAAATAGACAAACTTCATTGCCATTTCGGGGGCTTTCAAAACTCCGTAGCCAAGTATGAAAACTGTAAGTAAATAATCTCGTTAGAAGGTCAAAATATCGAGAATACGTAAAAAAATGAGTGGGCATGGTTTCTTGCCCATTGTGTTAGATGATGGATTTTATTACCACAGCGTCATATCCATTAAAGAAGGAAAGTCCTATAGTGTCGATATGAGATCAGCCTGAGTAAACAGCCTTCGTCAATAACAGCAGTTTGTCTAGCAACTCTCCATGGCAAATAACCACGTTACTTACACCATGCACAGCGACAACAACGGAGACTAATCCACAACGGCAGGTCATGTAGTTTTCTCCAAGGAATGTCGCTGTGATAATTGCTAAATGGTACATGTAGGCCTATCCAGTAGACGCGAGTTGTAGGCGTACACTCACTGGCAGCCTCCAATGACATAAATATTCCTTCTCGCGAAGGTTCCCTAAACCACATACATGTACCAAGAATATTTCCTCTCTTATTATATCTATTTTGGTACTATTCATGCAGACAGGCCTACAGAATTTTTATGTATCATGTACATTATTGTAGTTGTCCCAGAAACTGAATGTACAAATTATCTGATGAAGATACATCGTTTTTCGGCCAGTCTTTTGCTGGGAGGCATTGGCAAACGGGGGCAATCAAAAGCATAAAGGGCCGTTTTGACGGGCGTTTTTATCGCCGCGATAATCGCCACTTTTTTAATGCTCAGTAAAAACGGATATCGCTCCGTAGGTCGATCGACTGTTGATCGAGTTTTACCATGACTTTTTCTCTCGCTGGCGATGTTGGCGTTTTTGGCGTTTTGACGGGCGTTTTGGATGCGATATCGTTAACAGCGTTAAAATCGCCGCGATAAAAACGGCCGTCCAAACGGCCCTTTAAACGGGTTGGCGATCAGACTCGAGAATTTTGTCGTGCTGGCACCTTTCTCTCCGAACTGTCGAGATGGTTTCGTTGCATGCCGTGCAAGTGCAAAAGCCTGGCTTGCACAAGACAGACATCACCTACATGTTGCACGCGCATTTCTAACTGCACACATTTACTTCACCAATCTGAATGTTTGGAACTGCTTTTAAAACGGTTTTTGGGATACAAGATTCTTCGTCGTTACTTTAGCATCTGTCGTCTTCTCGGTTGGTTTCAAACAATCTGTATATGATGTGGGAAAAGTATATTTGAAAGTGTCAGCCGTAAAACCTTTAGTGAAATTCTGGTCAGGAGGTATTCTAAGATTAGTTCTCATTGAAATAATTGTTTTATCGCATTTTCTGTTTCTTCGTCTTTAGAAACATCCTTTTCTCTATCTTTCCGAGTAATTTCACCGACTAATTCGTTCAGAGCTTCTGCTAACACGTCGGTTTTCGAGGCCACGGGAGTAAAGAAATGTTCACACGTAACGTCCAAGTCCCTTCCATTAGAATTCTCACACTGTCGTGCACATCGAGTGAGGGCATTCAGATGTTGGTTCGTCGGTGGCATATTCCGCTCAATTTGGCAGTGCTCGCAAAATGCTTTGCAAATTTTGATATCAGATGGTACTGGAGTCGAATCGTCCAGTCTATGCCAGAATACTGGTAGAAAATAGGGCTGCATGAAACAGTTTCCGTTAGCGTCTTTGAGGGCTCCGCCGGATAGATCACACGTCCTTGCACACACGGTAGGGTCAAAGGACCCAGAGTACTCGATACCACAGTATAGGCACGGATGGTAACATTTCATGATTTCCGGGGGTCTGCTCCGTCGGTTCGCATTATGAACCGAAAACATCTGGACGCAGGCTGGCAGTAATAGGAAGCAACATAAGAGGATGGATGGTTTCTGAAAAATAAAATTGAAAAAAAGACATTAGAAACGGCGTACAAACGTCAAATTTGCTGAAAAACGCCTCGATATTCAGTTTTTCTGCAGCCCACTTCCTGTAAAATGACATAAAAGTCATTGGCAGGAATTCTAGGACACACCGATCTTGGACTTGGATTGGATCATGAACGTCTTCTGATACGGAGTGATCCAGCGTGGGCGTTTCCCGTTCGTACGGATTACGTTATCCACTTTCTATATAGGGTGTGGCTAGGGAGGGTGTACCGTCAGATGATCTGTATCTCTGATTTATGCTCGGCCTTCTGGTGACAGCACTGCTTTGTATAATTATTTTTATATAATTATTTTATTCGAAAAAAATGTAACTTAGGCTGGAATTCTCATTATATATATTTTAATGTCCCATAGCGCTTTCATTCCTCTTGGAAATCTTCAGTAGCGCTATGGGACATTAAAATATATATAATGAGAATTCCAGCCTAAGTTACATTTTTTTCGAATATTTTATCTCCACACTTTTTATTTCAACTTTTTCAATTAATTATTTTATTATAGTATTAATCATTATTGCAGTTATTGGATATGAAATAGAAATCGAGTTTCTAAGGTGAAAGACATTGCTTCCTACCAGAATCGAACCCACGGACCCTCGCATGAGGCATCAATCGCCAGCACTAAGGGGCAGCACGCCTTAAACCACTAGGTCAAGTTATTGGATACCACTAGTTACCACTAGGTCCAGTTATTGGATACATGTATTATTTTTCACAGAAACCACCTGAAAGTGTGAATGGACGCCCAATTTTTGACCTCCTGCACATTAAAAAGATCTCCCTCCACACGACGTATCAATTTACACCAATTAGCCATTTTGCTACTGCCATCAACACCAGTGTAACCCCTTGGGGGCCCTCTTAATATCCAATATCAATGCACGCTATTATTAATGATACTTATATTCCCTAGCCCATAAAGAAATATTAAGAATAGTGCAACAAATATTCCTAATGATTCCATTTACGAGATACAACAGGTGAATTAAGTATAACCCAGGGTAATTAGGTAGAACTCAGTTAAGTGGATAGACTAAAAGGGCGTTTTTTTTTATATTTCTGGGAAAAATACTTTTGGTCATCATCGCCGGGTTATTTTTTTTTTACAAAGAGGCAATTATATGAAAATGAATTTACCGAAAGACCACGATGGCTGCTCTACTTGCTCCACCTCAATTTCACCGAGGGGCGCAAATAGAGTCAGACGATACTATTGTATTTCACTGGAAAGTTTATCGCAAATTTTGTTAGAAAGAAGAAACCGAATAGGCCTAGGAGCTACAGCTTAGCTGGGGTTGGATTTCGTGGAGGCGGAATTTTTTTTTCATAGCTTCTGCATCATTCTTATCCAACGAAGTATGCTTGTCAATAGGGAGGTTTCGCAAGCACCCGGTTGGGCCATACGACGACGTTTATCTATTGTTTGGGTATACCCACACAGTAGATAAACGTCCGCGTCGTAGGGCCTAACCGGGCGCTTGCGAAACCTCCCTATTATACCGGTAGTTTCCGACCACATAAATGAAAGAATAACTTTTGCCTCATTGGCACTGACACTATGGCCAATCAACGCTACTGGCCATATATGAAATATCGTCCGGTAACAAAGAATAGCATGCTCAAACTGTGTTATCGAAAAAAGGTCGTCCTTAGAATCGTTTAGCGATATTAAGCCATATTAAGTATGTCCATTATATACAAGACAATTTAGTGTTATCGAGAAAAAGGCCATTTTTTAAGATGGAGAAAAAATACATAGATCTATACATAGCGTCTTATCACTTTTATCCATTTCATCACGCAAGAACGATAGATCGTCACTTGCATGTTGTGCTTAAAAACATCTGCCAGGAATTGTGTAGGGGCCTAAACAGGTTTGAGTCAGCATGCTTTGTAAATAAGTTCCTTGACTGAGCACCGGGTAGGCTATTCGAGTTTTACTTCATTAGTCTGACAGTAGCCTGCTTCCCGTCACAACCACCTCCACGCCCATGCGTTCGTAGTCTCGGTCACGAAACCGCTGTTGCGAATCTCTGGGGAATCGCAAAGCAACACTGCGGAACAAAACGACAGGTTGCGCGAGACTATGGCGCTTCCCAAGCAAGCAGAGACGGGAACCAGTTTACTGTGACAGTGCAACCTATAGTACGTTTTAGTCATCTGGAGCTCGATGGGCGGACCTTCGGTTGTCAGGCAGACCTTGGTATTGTTGGTGAAGTCTGGCTATTGACATGCGTTTTATTGACAGGGCACTTCCAGCCAATCCCATGCCTGCGCCTGTGTTCAATTTCAAATCAAGGTCTAGTTGTATGTTCAATTTCAAACCAAGGTTCAGCTGGTCAGAAAACAAGGTGCGTTGGACCGTTTAGAGTAAACCCTAAGTTCATTGTGGTCTGGTTACTAAGGGTTTGATTGACATACGCCCATCGAGCTCCAGATGACTCAAACGTACTATAGTGAGTGGCGATTTGACTCGCAGTACTTTACAGCAGTCGCGTATCCTGCATTCTGAGAACAAAAAGTCGCGAGGCGAATCCCGGGGGATGTTCCTAACCAGGGTTGGGGATTTTTGCCTTCATTAACCGCAAGCAAAGTTTTTCCAGTATAAATTATTGCTTCTCCCTCGAACAAAATACTGTCAAGAGACCACTATATACAAAAGCACTTTTTTGTCGCGACAATATTTCTAATGCAGTTGCTCTAATGGTGATCTGTCAGAAAGGGCGACAAGTCTGATAATGATGCACAGGGTTTTGAATCGAAATCGACACCACATTTACAAAAGACAGAGATACCATACACAGTTCCTGGTAAACATATAAAAGGAAGCTATACATGATCGTTTTTTTTTTTGTCTATATTCTTGGATCTGGTCACAATATAAGAAGATTATTAGTGTGTTGTTGATGTCGCCAACAAACAAATGCACGTCACAAAAGAATTGACACCCTTTGTGTCAAATGTTCGAAGCAATCCAGAAGACATGGTATCCATACCATTTTTTCCAGCCAAGTGCGTAAGAAAAAATCTTCACGTACATGTATGCTGTGCAATTGTATCATCATGGTTTCCTAGAGGCAAAAGTTTGCACATCTTCAACACTAGCTGCGGCAATACAAGTGCTGTGAAAGTACGTAAAGCCCCCGAAACGCCAACGCGAACGTCTATCCTTAGGGCCGTACATGTATGCACCAAACATGCCAAACGAAGATTATCTTTAACTCAGGTTGAGCCACAACTTTTCCATTGTCACATCATGCCCTGGCAAACCTGAACAATCGAAAAGTTGTGGCTCAACCCCAGTTGTGCATATACGGCCCAGTGCTCTCTTCGTGGCATCGAACAATGGGATTGGCGTTGGCGTTGGCGTTTCGGGGGCTTTGCGAAAACTCTCTATTAGTCCTACACCCGGACGCTATAGGCATTGGCTGGTATATAAAAGTTAGCCAATGTAAATGTACAACAAACTTGAAGTAAAAGCATTTGCTGGCTTTTATGAATATCAGCCAACGTGATGTAAGCAGTGTCTATGAACGATAGGTATGAGTGAGAAGACACTGCGAAAGGAGTGTAATAAAGGTGCGCGAAGTTGCAAATAAAAAGCATTTACATGTAGCAATAACCGTTGTGTGGAATCTCATTAGGGCCTATCATTTACTACCCGATAGTTTTTCTTTGGGGATAGTTTTTCTCGTCACAGGCGGTGCAGTTTCTGTAGTGGACATCCTGAGTATATCACAGGAATTTGTTAACAACTAGGCCCGATCACACAGTGCATAGTGTCCATTCAATGTACACGTAACATCGCCCACGCATCTCAAGGTCCCAGGATTGTTCGGCGTCGAATGCGGCGTCCTGGTCAGTCACCGGCGGTACTTGCGCGTCGGAATTCAGAACGTGTCTATCGTGTTTAAATAAGACCGGACTATTTATTGGACTGGTACTTTTGAGCATGTGCAATGTCGCAAGCGATCTTAAGCCACCTGTCGGCGAACATAATACTACAAATAGACCCGGACTTATTGCCATCCCACTAGAGAAAACACCGGTGTTGATCCGGTCTAATTTAGATTCGGAGTATACGGCTGTGCTATCCGAGTTTAATAGATCCGGATTCATTGAGAACCGGGCTTATTAAACACGGACATCCTGTAATGGAAGCAAAATAAGCCCGGGCAACCAGCTTTTTCTGTAATGGAAGCGCAGCTGGAACCTCTGATACTCTGACGACGGTCGCAGGCACCGAAGTGACCAATACATCCCTCGGTCAAATCGAAGCGATTCTAATCACAACCCAAACTTCCGGCTTGATAGCAATACAACAGAAAGCAAACTCTCAAACTCGTGCTGGGTATCACCAAGGTGGGAGAACGTTCATTTACCTGCAATCATGTTGACAATTGCCGACTAATCAAACACAAACTGTGAGAACATTGCTTTAACATTACGGCGATATGCATTATCAGGTCCCTCACTATCATTGGGATTCAGTTCAACATTTGGTTTTGCCGAGGGTTCAGCTGTAGGCTGAAACGTACAGTATTGTTAAAAAGTAAAAAGACAGTGATGTTTCCTTTTCTGCCGAGAAGCCAATGATCATTTATGGGTAAGATTGCCATTTTTATACACAAAAATATGTTGCTTAAATCATGACATAGGCCCTACCAAATATAGGATTTGTGGCAAATTATCATGAAAATATTAAAATTTCCAAAAGAAAAAGCACAATTTTTAGAATCCCCAATTTTCATTTCAAAATTAGCTTGATATTATTCCCTGGTGATTTCTAAGAAATTCTGCCAAAAAAGTTCCGAAAAATCTCTTTTCGTTTCCAAGAAATGTCAAAATATCAGAAAAACATGCTACATGTACATTTTGGGGCATTTTAAGATTTTCGTTAAATTCTCTGTCTATTGAAGTAAAAATGATGGAGAAATGAGCATGAACTATTGTGTTATCATGGTGAGTGACTGTTGACGAGGGAAAATATGGAAACTATCGAATTTTGCAAAATATCAAATTCATAAAAAACGATGATCTTCTGTCAGATCTGGAAAATTAGAAATGATTTTAAAAACGTTTCTTCACAGGAATTCATAGGATCGGCTGGTGATACATGTATCACACTGATTTTAAATTCAAAATTCCGAATTTTGAAAAATGAGGCTGTTTTGAGATTGATATTTTCATGATATTTTAGTGATATTTTGTCACAAACCCTCAATTTCGATTCTGATCCTTTTATCAATACTATATAGGGCATAACGTAATACATGTTGAGGTTGAAACGTTCGATATTTAACAAGACTGTGTATACATGACAGTTGTCTCTGTCAGAATCTCTGTGTATCAATAAACCTTGTGAGTATTCCGGCCATATCCCTCATCAACTGATCCAAAAGGGCTTTTTATTGGCAATTCTTCTGTTATATATGTTGACCAGATCTCGTATAGCCAGGGAGATGAATGGCCAAACCTTCGCAACCAAACCACCTCAAAGCTGATAACAGATCCGTACACACATTCAAGTCTGAATGCCAGATCATCTCACTCACTGGTGGTGTGCCCATCCTGAGAACATCACTGCAGGGGTTCTGAGCGCTCGCTCCGCCTTCGTCACCGCACACTCTTTTGCGGTGACGAAGGGAGCGAGCGCTATAGGAACCCTTGATGTTCTCAGGATGAGTGTGCTGCTGCAACGTGTGCATGGAAGTTCAGAATTTACTGAGCCTATTAATCCGTATAAAGTTATTGTTAGTACCACACACAAACATACATGTAGGGAACGAACAAGTGCAAAGCGCAAAACGAAGAAGTATGAATTGGCCTAGATTCATACTTCTCCGTTTCGCGCTTTGCGCTTGTCCGTTCCCTATGTTTATGTGTGGTACCAATAATAAAATTACTTTTTGTACCACGCACGCACATAGGAAACGGACACGCGCAAAGCGCAAAATGCAAAGTATGAATTGGCCTTAAGTCGACTGACACGGCTGAATGACAAGTCCCTGCCTCATTGAGATTTAAGGCCAATTCATACTTTGCGTTTTGCGCTTGTCCGTTTCCTATGTGAGTGCCTGGTAAAAGTCCGTTCAAGATACCTAAGGCAAATGGTACTAGGTTGAACTCTGCAATGTTACACGACCCTGTTCAGTATTTTGACGATCTATTGCACAATACTTAACAGGCGAGTCAAATGGTGAAGTTTATAATGCATGTCACCTTGCCCGATTGGCTGTGTTTGTGGTCAAGCTGTTAGTAATAGACTAACCACAACTGACAAGGTTAGCCAAGTGCGATTTGCCTTAGGTATCTGGAATGGACTATAGAAAAAGTAATTTTATTATTGGTACCACACATAAACATAGGGAACGCACAAGCGCAAAACGGAGAAGTATGAAATCTACCCTTACCGTCAATGTGCGCCTGTAGCTAAGCCGCAGATCAAAATGTACACAGATTTTTTATAGAGGG
The DNA here is from genome assembly GCA_002633025.1 of Notospermus geniculatus. Taxonomy (NCBI): domain Eukaryota; kingdom Metazoa; phylum Nemertea; class Pilidiophora; order Heteronemertea; family Lineidae; genus Notospermus; species Notospermus geniculatus. Next base: position 145,559 of record NMRB01000037.1, read on the forward strand.
AACTGCATGCTGGAAATCCAGGGTCTAAAGTTTTCACCGCCCTGTTATTCTAGATCCGACAAATTGAAAAGTTTGCCTATCAGAATTCAGACTAATTTTCCGCTATTTTTTCTTCGCAGAACGTATTTTCCCGACGTCTATTTTTTTCCTTCGGGTAGCACGCTTTTATATTTGTTAATGCCCTTTTTATCTGTATGGAATCCAAAGTCCATCGGCGGCGCATTATAATCGATTAGAGTGTAGGCCTACTTTTTTTCCAAACAGTAAAGGCACGTCTCGAAGTCAGCAACTTAATAACGACATCCACACCTGTCCTTTTCACGATAATGGACTCGCATTAAACAGAATCAAATACAGGGCGTTTTTCTCACCTTTTGGTATATACCATCTACCGCGAAAAATACCGTTTATTGAATATAATAGGCTCACGCCTTTGCAGTGACAGGACGGGAAATGATGCCCTCACTACATACCGTACTTCCTTTCTATGAGGTCGCTGACCAATATGCAGCTTCTGTTCCTCAACAGTCGCCTCATTTGGCGGACCATATCATTTACAGGGCTATCAAGCCTGAATATGGGCTAAACCTCAAGTTATAGTTGTGTTACTGGTCAGGGTGTGGTAATGGTCAGAGTTTAACATAGCCCGCACCAGTGTCAAACAAAAAGTCACAAACGCCGCTTGGTGACGCCACTCGTCCGTGGGCGCCACCTATATGTAGATCTAAGGTGGAGCAATCTAAAATGCGGAACCAACACCTACGGAATGCCAGATTGAGTCACAAGGCCCGAGACCAAGCCTTGGTACGAGATGTTTTGTATACTCTGTTCCGTTGAACCCAACTGTACTGAGTGTCAGGACCTAATGTGGATTTTTATTATGGTTTCCGATCATCAAGATCGGAAACCATATAGTAGTTGGTCGTGGTGTCTGTCTGTCTGTCTGTCCGTCTGTCTGTCTGTCTGTGTATCTGTCTGTCTGTCTGTCTGTGTGTCTGTCTGCCCTGTAACTCGGCCACTGCAACAGCTACAGCCCTGAAAGTAACTCACCCCAGGTAACTTGATCCTGGCTACACGATAAGCAGCTATATCCCTGTGACACATTATACATGTTCCTGCATCTACAGTAAACATCGGAAACCATTGACATCGCTCCGATGTCCCTCTCTTGTCATAATAAAGAGATGAGAACTCCTTACAGGCTAGTGGAGAAGGCACACGCGAGTTTTTTTTTCTGCGCATCGTGTTCGCCCACCCGCGGGCTATCAAGTCCTTATTACTCAAAAATACCACATTCTCGATTAAAACTGACGCGTTAATGGACTGTCGGATGAGGATACCCGAGCAGGTCAGCGTCCTTCGCGCCCAATTCCCCTGGAGCATAATAAAACGTAAACAGGGGCATGAGATGCAACAGCAAACGTCATGGAATGTCGTTAGGCATTTTAGCAACAGCCAAGTGATACATAAAGTTGTAATTTTTAAATCACGTGATTATAAAATATCAGCAATGGGGATCCTAGCTACGATAGAGGGCAGCACACCGAAACCAGGTCCTATATACAATGGATGCCTTTTGTGTGGGAAATTGATCAGGACCGGGATGTCAGTTTCATTTCAATAGTTTTAACCACTAGTGACACCTATTGAGGCAATGGGACAGGCATGAGTGACAGGAATCAGGGTCCTAGGAATGCAGATCCGCCAAACAATAGCCCTTTAATGTAAGGTTATATTCGAATGGTGATGGTCTCTCTAGCCACGTATTCTAATCCCTCGCCGAACAATAAGACCGGACTTTGATTCCGGGGGACTTGGATTCCTTTCACACCTGGCTCCCCATTGGTGATATACATGTATTCTTCATCCACTCCCGGTACGATAGAGTACCCGTTGTCAGGTAGCGAATTTAATTTGACCACAGGTTACACTGACGTTTGCGGGTGACTATTTCATCACTAAACGTATCGCGACGTTTTCCTTGGTTACACCCCAATAATGGCCTGTCATTGGCCAATCTCGCTATAAGCACCACCTACCGGTGCTCCTTGAAAATGGTCGGTAGCGTATTGCCCCATTTAATAAGGAGTTTAACAGATCACACGCTAACGATAACATTTAATTAACGATATTTTTGTACCTGAAATACATGTAAGAAATAGCGTTAACGTAAACGTTATCGTTAGCGTGTGATCTCTTAAACTCTGTATTGTTCCTGTTCCCACGAACGAAAGTCGTCCAGCAGGCATGAGTTTTTCAACACTCTTGCATCTGTGTGTAAAAATGAAGTAGGCCCTAACACAAATCTATCTATACCCGTAAAAAGACAGCTTTCCTTCTCATGAAGTGTGTTCATAGTGGCATAAAGCTACAAAAACAAAGTTATTTACGACGTTGTTCTTCCACATCCATACATCAGTAAGTTCAGAGAATGATGAGAATGATGGTAAGATTCATCATAACGATTTGCCCCAAAACGTATTTAATAAACAGCTTTAGTTCACGGCATTTGTTGTACAAAAATACCGATAAAGGTATCGTAGAGGAACATCCCGAAACCTTACTCGGGTATAAAAAGAAAAGTTCCAATTCACCAAACCTTGCTAATAACTAGATTCATCTCAGTTTATGCCTTGTGCTAAAACACTGTTCTGCAAACTTTTTTCACATTCCGATTCCAAACAGTCCAATAATCTTTGTTCAGCGTTACTTTTCATGAAATGATGTATAAAACCCCAAGGCTAATGATTTTTTAGCAATCTTCTCAAAATCCAGAATAAGGTAAATGTTGTCTCATACTGTTCGCGAATAAGAGATATTAAGGAGACGAGGCAAGTTATACGCATCAGTGGAGTTATTCTGTTCAGCAATCAAGTAAATTGCCTTCGACGGAGTTTCCTAACGTTACGTGGGCTGCAAAGGGTTGCAATATTAAACATTTTCGAATAAACGTGCCGTTGCAGACGACCCACCTGTGATTAATTTGACCCAAGATGCATGTACTAGGGGCAAATCTTCTGAAGTACCAATTCAGTCTAATAAGGCATTTAATATGATCCCCGGGAGCACGACCCGAAAAACATCAAAAGTTTTGCATTTCTAAAGACATTTGATCAAGAGTGCTTATAATGCTTTTGCTGCATGGATTATAGCTGCGCTTCCATTACAGCTTTTAGATCCGGTCTTAATAGTACCGCATCTAAAATAAGACCGGATATTTCACGGCTTGCGCTTCCACTACTGCAGTTGAGGTTAGTAAGTTGGGCTACAGATGGCGATACGTGGAATGAACCGCGTTGTTCTGGTACTTTCGAGCATGCGCAATGTCGCAAGCGATCTTAAGCCACCTGTAGCCGATCATAATACTACAAATAGATCCGGACTTATTAGCTGCGCTTCCATTACAGCTTTTACATGTAGATCCGGTCTAAATAGTACCGCATCTAAAATAAGACCGGGTATTTCAAGGCTTGCGCTTCCCGACTGGATTTGAGGTTGCGGCTACAGATGGCGATACGTGGAGTGAACCGCGTATTATTAGGCACTTTCAGCAAGGCTCCGTATCGTCGATCCGTATCACGTATGACGTATCGAGCTAATGCATTTTCTATTAAAGTCATACGTCATACGTGATACGGATCGACGATACGGAGCCTTGCTGAAAGTGCCTCTGTACCTTTGGGCATGCGCTATGTTGCAAGCGATCTTAAGCCACCTGTAGTGGAAGCGCAGCTATTGCCATTCCACCAGAGAAACACCATTGTTGATTCGCATCTAATTTAGATTCGGAGTATGATCGGCTATGCTATCCGAGCTTAATAGATCCGCACTTAATAGAACCGGACTTACCAAACACGGAAATTCTGTAATGGAAGCAGAATAAGAACGGACAAATACCGGCTTTTTTGTAGTGGAAGCGCAGCGTTTCGACTACAGCGGATTCCGTGATGGTTTGCGTTGAGCGCGGTGCGGCTATCACATGGTTTTTACTCAGTCCTTCGCAGAATCCTGTGCAGAGAGACTACCTGTAGTTACTATGATCAACCGCCGATCGAGTGCTCTGCTAAATACTCGTATTAGCGGAGCGTCTCGAAGACAGGGGACCAGTCTAAAGCGCGGTTCACTGGCACACGGATTTTGGCCGATTCAGGAGCCATGTTCCCGAAGCCATCGTTATATGAAGGTTAACGATGTCGTTAAAACTGGGAAAATGCATAGCGTAACGACATCGTTAACCTAACGACGGCTTCGAGAACATGGGTCCATATAAAAATAGATCAAACTGAAATGTGCGTTGTCGTATCCGGAAAAGGGGCAAACGGAGTGGAAACGGCACGGATCCGTGCGCCAATGCTGATTTTCAACCTGCTTCTGCTTTGCGACTTGCTTTGCAACCTGCTACGTATACCTGCGATTGAATACGACCGCAAGGAACTGGTACACCTGTCGCCGATCTGAAATTGATCACATCTTCGCCATTCGTGGAAATCACGTCTATACCTTGTCCACCACGGCGATCCAGTAGTCTTGAACGTTAGTTGTGGTGTTGATATTTTTGGTGACTGGGAGTGGATGGTAGTTAGCTGCCCTGCATTCAGAGAGACTTTAGTGAAAAGTCTCTCTGAATGCAGGGCAGCTGACAGGGATCTGTGGTTATAAGTATTTATTAGCAAATGCAGATTTGTAGGGAAATGGAAGGGCTGGGGAGATATTCATCCTGCGAAAAAACGTTTTCAGCCAAAAAAAAAACAGAGAAACTGACACGTGAAAAAAATTAAAAATTCCCATCGCAAGGCTCGAACCCGGCGCACCGGATTCAGAGCCGGACGCTCTACCGATGCGCCAGCCGGCCACGTCATGACGGTGACTGCTCAATAAATGTTTATAAACATATCCCAGCTACTCAACATATTTTTATGTTGATTAAAAATGACGTTGCAAATCAGAATAATCTTCCAAAAATCGCATTTTACAACATCCACAGAGCAAGTCCCCAGCAAATCTGTCAGCGCATCGCTACATAATGTACCCATCTACGTTCACAGTCACTAAAAACGTGAACCAACCGTCCGGTATATTCCATCTGGACATTAGGTGCATATTTCCTATGAGTCAAGTTCTATTGATTGACCCGTGACAAGTCTTTGGCTAGCTTCGCTGTTGGCCGCTACGCGGCGCGTTGGGCCCTTGCGTCGAGTGCCCAGTTGCAAAGCAAAGTCGCAAAGCAAATTCAGGTTGAAAATCACACAGGTTCCCCGCTTTTACTGCTGACGAATGGCAATATACTGGCACTGAACTGCACAGCCACGATGCATTGCTTTTGACAAAGGGAAACAAATTCGCACTTGCTTCACCTTGTCCTCACTGCATGAGTTACAAATTTCGTAGCAATGTGTGGGATTTGTAATCATTGATATAGCCTCAAATGAGTGTGACAATTTCTGATTAGCCAATTACAGGAGAAGTATTTCAATTTACAGAATACCCAGAACCTAAAACCGGATGTCACTGCCGTATCATCTTGTTGTGATTGCAAAATTCGTGTTTACTATCTAATAAAAGTCATGTGCATGTGGGATGTGATTGCGGCATACATGTAGAGGGAGCTTATATCATAAGTGGCTTCCCAAAGTTTCTTTGATTGCGCATTCGAAAATAGACATCAAGGATACCGTACATTTGGTGTTAGCATGTCCTGGGAATTACTCACAGACGGTCAATGACCGTGGTCAAGGGAAATGCCGCAGAAGCCCCTCTTACGTCATTCAGTGTAAACTTCAGTCATGTCAGTGGGTGGAGGGAGTGTGCTGAACATCGGTTGAACATCATTCTGACGTAAGTCAGTGGTTCAT
>NMRB01000037.1:153399-163432 GCA_002633025.1 Notospermus geniculatus
AGACAACAGAACAGGAATTATGAATTGATACGGAATGATTAAGGATTTGCGTTCCCCAATGCTTTTTCAATTCAAATTTAAATTTTCTCAGAATCAAGTTGTCTGATTCATGCTTTCAGCAAGCACTGCTTATGCCGAGACTCAGGTCACTGCATTCGGCTGTAGGATCCTAGCTCGATAGAGGGCAGCACACCGAAACCATGTGTAACATAGGTGAGTGTTTCTGTAGCTCAGTGTTCCCCAACAATAGACGCGGCCTAGAATGGTTATTGTTGGGTTAGTTGGGTCTCAAAAAACCCAGCAATTCAGGATAAGTGGAACTAAGGCTTATGTATAAGTAGTAGGCCTATACTTAGCCCAATGATAACGAGACAACTATCATTCGACACTGAGAACTCACATACGCCATTGTATTTAATCAGCCTGATTTCTCTTTCTGCTTTTCGTCTGCTGCCTTAATGAGGCTCCACATTCATTGAATTAAATCCCCATTAGTACACTTTTATATACATCATGATTATAAATTAATGTTTGTGTTATATTCTTTGCGGGTCATTCATTCATGATGACTAAAAGTCGCAAAGGTTGTGTTCGCTCCGTTTGTGGTGTCTTTCAGTTTGGCTATATCGGGTGGGTGGGGTGGGTGGCCTAAAAAGGCTGAAAACACGTTTCTATCTTATACATTTTTTCCACATTTATCATTTTGCACACCATATCATATAACGGTTGGCTGGGACATGTGGTGTGAATTTCAAGTATTAAAGTGCAGTAAAGGCCCGTTTCACTGAACGCGATTCGTTGACGCGCGCGGCAAATGCTTTGTTATTCCCTGACGGAAAAATGAAATACAAATACAAATGCTTTGTTATTTTCCGCCGCACTGCACGCAAACAAAGCATTTGGCGCATGTGTTGCCCTGTCGCATGCGATATCGCGTTAGGTGTGTCCCTACCCTAAAGCTAGGCGCACATGTGCGGCAAATCTCGATGCGGCAGGGGTGTTTTTAAAGTTGACTGACCCAACGCTGTCGACCCGTCATTTATCTGGGTCAGTCTACTTTAAAAACACCCCTACCGTTGCCGCACCGGAGCACGAACCGCATACATGTGCCCCTACGCAACTACTACAGCGCCACCTAACGTCTTGAGCTCACATCACAGCGACGAGAGATAAATGAATAACAAAGTCTCTGGGTCGTATTTTAGAACGTTCCTTAACTTTAAGGTCGACCTTAAGTCTATTGTAAAACCATCAAGAACAATAGATTTAAGGTGGACCTTAATGTTAAGGAACGTTCTAAAATACGGCCCTCTATCTTTATTTGGGCAGCATTGCATTTTTCAACAAGTTGCTTTCAATTCGTCCCCTGTTACAGAGGATTTGACGTATGAAATATTTGCCAAAGATTGTTATTATCTTTATGATATAAGGCACCAAATATCGTGGCCCACCTCTTTATAAAAACTGTGGAAGTTACATTTGCAGAAAAAGAGTTTCCAGTTTTTTTGCCAACCCGCGTACGTTTACTCATGCATAAAGAAACAGGACATGTCAGCGCACTTTTAGGGTAAGCCAGAATAAGTCTTTCGGAATATTAAGCCAGACGAGGAAGCCTTTATCTAAGAGCTCCCTGGGTAAACTAGCTTATTTCCCGCACCCTAATCCATCAACCCGGGACAAGACCTTCAGACTTCACTCACCCACCTCGATATTAGGTTTATAAATATTGGCAAAGAATGGGATGCGGATGATTATTGGAACCATACAAACAACGAAACTAATATTACTAGAGATTGTCAAGTTGCCTGGGTAACCAAAAGAGTGACAATTAGTAAGCCTTCCGCTCGACGCTTAATTGTCGTTTTCCTTAGGTTTAAATGCACCGGGGTCATTGCTATGAATACAGATATATCTCTGGACAAAACGGATTTTCTCTACCAATGTCCAAGTGTGTCAATAGGACGTCTGCTTCTGCAAATAAAACACAGCAGACCCATTTCCGAGAGAAATTCGTAAAAAAATATTTATTGGGTCCATTAACCGCCTTGTAACGTTCTGATGTGCTTTTGCAATCGAAAAAAAAACATCTGCGTCCCAGGATATCTATATACGCAAAATTGATAAGGTACAATATTATTTCATCACGGAAATCGTATTTCATTTTTCATTTGGATGTTCGTTTTGGGTGATTTAAAGGCTATTGGCGTTTATGCGTGGGTGTTTTCAGCGTCTGTGCCAGTTTTACCGGTCATAATAAGCTGCGCAGCCGCTCAATCTCGTACCCAGAGTTCAATGCCACAATAAACTCTGGAAATGCTTAGACCGGTACTACCTTTGCGCAGTGCAAATTGCATTGGTCAAGGCGGATGAATTTCCGACCGTTGCACAAGCAAATGCATGAGGATTCGAAAGAGTTCGTACTTTGTTCCTTAATTGAACAACCAACGGAATGTTAAAATATTAGTATTTTTACAAATACTGGAACAAATTCTAATTTTTGGTGTGATTATTTTGTCAAATAATTTGTAAAATCGATGAGTACAAGAATCTTGTACTGGGTTTTAGCCGTTTTCAGAGGTCTTAGCCGAGGAACGATGGTGGCGACCTCTTCAGATTGGCATCCGCTATGTTCCGACATCGCTCACTCCGCTCCATGCAAAGTCTGCTATGATTCAACGGTTTCCCAAATATGGCCGCCAGGGGTCGCTGGCAGTCGACCTAGAATTTTCTAGGTCAGATATAGACCAATCAGAATGCCGCTATCATCCTGTGTTCGTTGCAATCGGTAGTGATTGGCCTTCCCCTTTAATAGGGCGAGCACCCACGAAATAGGGGGCCGGAGGCGGATGAAGCCCCTTGTTTTGATGTCACCGCGGCCGCGTTGTAGGCCTGCTACAAAATACTCCTACTCCTGCGGCAGGTCACTTTGCTTCACGTTCCCTAATGGAGATTGTGTTACACTGGGTAGGCCTAATTACTTCCTCGAGAAAAATCATAAAAGAATCATTAAAAAGGAAGGATTACGATATTCTGAATAATTACTCCCGATGAGACCTTAGTTTTTTTCCTATTTTTGTTCCTTAGTCCTCCGGGAAGCTTCTCAAGACGGAACGCCGGGCTAGTTGAGGGACCCTTTCAGGCAGCATGCCCGAGATTTTCTGCTGTACAGTTTTCATATTCAAAACGTAAGGATGACCGTTGTGTGTACGGTCGATACCCTGGCAGAGGCCGGAACCACGGAAAGTGCCCAGGGTTCGAGCGACCGAGCAAACCGCATTTCCCGCCCGATCGACATTTTGATTCACTATCCTCGTTCAGAGATGGCGATCATCTCAATCGCCTGCTCCGCGGAGCCGACGCAGCACCCATTCATTTTTTGGTTGCAGCTCAGTGGTATTTCAGAGACTGGGTGAGTGCTGATTTTCTGAGTGCAATATTGGTATGGTTTTAGCCTACGATAGACCGACATCACATGAACTTGCTTCACAGCATACAACGCACATCTACATGTACATGTAGCCTTAAGGCTTCCTTAACATAGAACTATACGGTATACGAATACCGCGGTTAACAATGGCTTCACGGTCGTGAATCCACTTGAAGCCTTTGTTAAATGGCGTTTTCGTATACCGTATACTTCTATGTAAGGGAAGCCTAGGCTTCCTTTACATTTAAGTGCTAATCCTGTCATAGTTGCCATGGGAGGAGGACCCCAGAGGGCGGTGGTTGCCCCGGACGAGCCGGACGGCGTTGTTGATACTCTGCGGGATCTGCTCGGCCGGGATGACTACCGCGTCCGGGGTTCTCCCTCCCATAGATTGACCTCCTTGCTCGTGCAATTTTAAATATCTCATTGATAATAATTGTAATTTTATTAAGAATGTACATATCGTATTATTTTATCATTCGTTGTATTTATTAATGCGCTGTTTCACATGTATGTATTGTATTTTATTCTCCTCAGTTTGGGGTTTACTAATAAAAAAATAAATAAATAAATAAATTAAGTATACGGTATACGAAAACACCGGCGAACAATGGCTTTACGGTCGTGAATCCTCGAGAAGCCTTTGTTAATCGGTGTTTTCGTATACCGTGTACTTCTATGTACAGGAGCCTTATCGACCGTTCTTTCATACCGCGTTCAACCTGGTAACCTCATTTCCATCTGATTCAAGGCCAATGATCTCGACTCCAGGCATTCGGAACTTCCGAAGGCAACTGCTCGGCAATTTCCGTAGATACTCGCATTTCCCCTCGGACACAAGTCCAAGGCAGCCATCTTGAACGCGCAACGATCGCTGCCCGTTCGTGAGAATTCAGATGCGGTCGCCTCATCACACCTGCGCATGAACTAAATAGGTCGCATAAAAACGTTGCGTTATTGATCAGTAATTGGCAGATTGGGTGAGATACCGGTAAGCTTATATATAATATGCCTCAACTTATCGAGCAAGTACGGTTGAACATCTTAACGGGCCAAAATTCGGCGAAAATAGTCCCACGGCGGTCACGTGGGTTTGATGATAAACAACATGGCTGCCTTGGACTTGTGTCCGAGGTGAAATGCGCCGCCCAGTGACAGATAGCAGTTCGCCTCAGGTCATTCCGAATGGACTCCAGGGTCCATATCCATAAAGCTACTTAATTATCCTTTGTTCAACACAAAAAGGTAAGTAGGCCTATCACACTTCCGTATGTTTATGAATATGGACCCTGGGTCCTTCTGCGTGTCAGACGCACCAGTTCTACTTATTTCAATTTCAGTGCCAACAGGCCCTAACAGAGGCCTGTAAATCACTCTTTCGGCAGGGATCATGCAGACTCACTGTCAGGATACCAACATGGACCAAAATGAAACTTATGACGTCAGCATTGATCCAAAAACCCCGGATGAAGGCGTCTTCAAATTAGTTGAAGCCGTGAGGCCATCGTGGAAGCCTGAGACGATCAAGAAAGAGGTAACACTCACGTGGGCCACGAGTTCCAATTTCTGTAACATTCTACATGTACTCTCGGCGTCCTGCAGACCGCGGGGGGAAAGGCTCACAGCGACGTTTGCGGCAATCTGCTGAGAGGAGAGAACTGGGTCCAGTTCCTGAAACAACGCTAACTCAGCGATAGCCCTTAGCGTGGCGTTAAACCCTAGTTATCGCCATGTTAACTTTAACGTGGCGCTAAGCGGGTTCCAGAAAGAGCGACAGTCTGACAATGGCGCTAAGTCAGCGTTAAAGTTAACGCCTGCATGACCCACCTCTAGCCAGCGATAAGTCAGCGCTAACTTCCATATTCTTTTCTTAGATGGCCCTAAATAATGCATTTTATGGCAATTATGTGTATATTTTTTCCATATAATGACCTAAACTATAAAATTAGAGACAGAAAAAGAAATATGAAATATTCACAAGTTGGCCGGCTGACTGCCTCTAACTTGGAAGATTTTCTATTTTTCACATACTGGCCCCAAACCTGCCCCTCACTGTCAGAAAATCCTCTGCTGCATGCTGCACTCAAGAAACTGACTCAGGAAAACATGAATTTGGTGGTTTCTCCCTGTTTTTCTTGACAGGCTTGACATGGTTGCTCCAGTGGCTGCCATCTTGAATTTACAGTGTCAAGAAAACATATCCCTAGCAACTAGCGTTAAACATGTCGTTAGCTGGCGTTAGGCAGCGTTAGTTATCGCTGGTGCTAACGCTGTCTCTGGAACCACTATCTAGCGCCACGTTAGCTATCGCTGGCTAACGTAGCGTTATCCCTAACGCCATGTTAAATTTAACGCTGTTTCAGGAACTGGGCCCTGCAGTATAATAATGCTTTGGTCTGTCGAAACGTTATCGGCACCGCGTGCAATGAGGCGTTTGCACCTCCTTGTAGAAAAACTTTATATGCAAGAGTGCATTGTCAAAATGTGTGTCTACCTTCGTTCCACACCCACTTGGCCCGTTTTCGTTCTTGATATATTGGTTAAGGTATTGTCTGTCAAATAAAAGATGTGTGTCTTGACTATCAGAACTTGTCGTCATTTTTCAGCAATTGGGAGGAGGTTTGGTCAACATTCTCTTCAAGTACTGGGACACACGTTTCGACGATGCTATTGTCGTCCGCATTTTTGGGGAGACGCTGGGTCAATACCTTGACAAACAAGAAGAAATTAAGGTGTACAGATTATTCGGGGAGTTGGGAATTGGCCCAGAATTGCTCTGCATCTTCAAGAATGGCATGTGCACTAAATTCGTGGAAGGGAAGATACCCTCTGTCCTTAAACTCGGGGAATTGGCGGGAAGTCTCAAGTTAGCCAAGTAGGTAAAGCCCGTCTACATGATCATACATTAATTTGTTCAAAACATCATACATTTGTATGATGATGTCCAAGCTTGGTGTGGATTTCCGTCTACACAACTAAAAGTTTGAACATCGTCATACGTGTTGGATGCTATTCAAGCTTGTTGGGGAAACGGTCCACACCGATCATACATTTGTCCATGAACATGATGATGTTTTGAACAAATAATGTATATGATCGTGTAGACGGGCCTTAATACGATACGCACAGAAGGAATTCGACATTGGACTCCGCTCGTACCGGTTACATAATTCCTCGGTCCGTGGAGTGAGGAACGGTGGATTGTGCATCTGTTCTCTGTAACTCCTGTTCAAACAATGTTTGAACATTGGTGAACGCCACACAGAGATAAAACCTGGATCGAGGTTGATTGGAAATCCTAGGATACCCGAAACCAATCATAATGTTCTTTTGTTGTTGGGAACCAATCAGAGGGCTTGGTCAGAGTAAACTGTTTTCACCGATAGAGGGCACGCCATACGCAACTTCGGCAACTCCCCTTCGATTTAAACATCCTCCGTCATTCAGTAGTTGAATCTGAACACGAATAATGTGATTTCCCGTTACCGTGTTATCTGGTTTATAGGGCAGTTGCAAGAAAAATCGCCGACTATCACTGCGAACAGACAAAGAAGTTGGCTGTAGAAAAATACCAAATTGCTCCAGAAATACGTCTCTACACGATATGGCAGAAATGTATGGACGACTGGACTCCTGCTGTAAATGAAGTCTTCCCTATGTAAGTTCGAGGTGGTCTACCGATGGAGGCTAAATGACTAGGCACGCTGAAGGCAAAATTGATGTTCACGCGTAGCCCGTAGCCACAGGGCTTGACTGCCCGATACCGGCTGACAACGTCGTTGAAGGGCCGAGGCACTTCAGATGAGGTGCGTGAACTCCTGTGGAAAATAACTTGCTGACCAAATGGCAGAGAACCCCTCCCAATTTACAAAAAAATGAAAAATAGTTGTTCAAACTGTTCCTCCCTCCCCCTCCCCTCCCGATTCCGGCTCCGTGGTTCATCCCTCTCAGCTGCTTCTCTTTCCAGAATGAAGTCGGCTGAATTTCCGAGTAAACAAGAGATCCAGGCGGAGGAGGATATGCTGAAGAAACGACTGGCCGAATTAAACCTACCTTTGGTCCTATGTCACAATGACCTTCACCCTGGGAATGCCATATACGAAGTAGATAAAGGTAAGAATTTAAGCTTCCAAATTGGTCTCGGAGTCCGAATACGGAAGTTCCGAATTCGGACGCCTAAAAACTTCCGACGAAAGAAAAAACATCGAAAGCTCAGGCATGTCGATTGGCCACTTTCGTGAATTTCCCTGGACTTCATCTTGAACTATACGCCAACCGCTCTCTCTCAGAGTGGGAAACGGTAGTCCGAAGGCGAAATGACCGGTGCCTTTAATATTTCAAGATGCCACGTTTTCATCGTCGTGCACGAGCAACGATCGCAACGAAGAAGCACTCGGATAAAACTAACGCTGCTTTCCCCTCCTTTCCAGATGAGGCGACTCTGGTAGATCACGAATTCTGTTCTTTTTACTACGCCCCGTTCGATCTGGCATTTTATTTGTTCTACGCAGCGTTTGGTAAGTGTTCGTGTCGTGAACTCAGACCCGCCATCGAACCACGTGGTTGGTTATTGGTCCGAACCGAAAAAGTGCCCATAGCCAAGCCCGATCCATGCTTTCAATCGTTAAAAGCATCACCGACGATACACTCCTCTCGCAGTGTTTTGTTTCGCTTCGTACCTACGCTTCACAAACCACTGCTTCGAATGGCCGGTATTCTGCCGATTTACCGCCAGACGGCACCACTACTGTTCCCGCTGCCGCGCTGGAGAAAGTGTTTTAGGATTTTGCTCAGTTGCAGCCAGTATATAGGCTCTGAAGGGGGTCAGATGGAAGACCAGAAAATCGCTACTGCGGCGGCCAAAACACTAAAATTTTAGCACTTTTTCAAGGAAAAATGCCAAAATTTCAAGTGTCAAAAATCGTAAAAAAGTGCCAAAATGCCGCCGCAAAAGCCCTTCACAGCTTCATCTGACCCCCTTCAGAGTCTATATACTGTGATTTCCTACTGAATAAATGGTACCGTATATTTACTGTGTTAAATGCAGAAAATTACTTACTCAGCTTGCTGTCACTTCCCACTGTTGCCAGAAATTCGAATACTGCTTGTGTAACATTAACAGGTTGTGAATTTCCTTTCTCATTTGATAGATTTCGCAAAATGATAAACCTAGTAGGTCTACAAAGGAGTCAACGGCTCCAGTACTTGGTGGTACGCCCACATCTCCAACAGGTGATAAGTTTTTCACTAAATAAGCCTGTAAGTCTCACCAAAATGCCGCCGCAAAAGCCCTTCACAGCTTCATCTGACCCCCTTCAGAGCCTATATACTGTGATTTCCTACTGAATAAATGGTACCGTATATTTACTGTGTTAAATGTAGAAAATTACTTACTCAGCTTGCTGTCACCCACTGTTGCCAGTCTCCATAATCAATAGATACAGCAAGTATTTTAGCGTTCAGTTTCCTCAGTGTCACATAGCCAGAGTTTAAATGTGGAATCACACTTTGCAGGTCTACAAAGGAGTCAACGGCTCCACCCACATCTCCAACAGGTGATAAGTTTTTCACTAAATAAGCCTGTAAGTCATGCCCTGTTAACTTCTTTGAGTTACCTTGTTGAAATAACAGTCTCAAACTTCTCTTAGGTGCTCTTGGTATTGGTAACAATTCCGGTCCGTCATGTTTTAATGTTTCAATGAATCTTATCATAGTTTTATGATACTCCAAGTTTTCGTTAATAATTTCATGTTCTGTATCTGTAAATGTATACACACTATCACTGTCATCAAGTTCCATCCATGGCTCCATTATCCCATATGACTGTGTATCATATGTCGGCAATGGGTTATAGGCCACAATGCAGTCATACACAGAGTACAGATTGCATACATTGATAACGCATACTACATAATAGAAAAGCTGTTGCACTGTGAAAATTCCTACATAAATGCATGTAACCACCTGTTGCATATTGCTAAGCAAAATCATTCATTTTTTACTATGGTCTGTTCCAAAATAAATGGACAGCTGACTTTATAGTCCGTTTCAAAATAAAGTGCTCGGGCTTTTTTAAATTTACTATTTTGCTGTGTAAGTAAAGCTGTTGCACCGGTACCGACTATGTCGTGCTTTCCTTAGGTTTTCTATTGAACTCTGTCCACTAGTGGTGTCTAGGGTAAAATGCAGTACAACTTTAGCTCCTCTGAAATTAACTATTTTTCCCATTTTATCTGTAATCTGGAAAGTTAAATGGTTCGTCGTTTTGTCAACTATTCTTTCACAACTGTTAGGTTCATATCTTTGTAATTTTATCTGCTCGCCGTCGTCAACTGGTATTGAGCATAAAATGTCTGTGTGTTTGTTATTCAGAAGTGTGTATTCTTGATTGACTAAGTTACATCTTAAAAAGAGATTAGTAACATAAAATGGTAAAGGTTTTGTCGAGTAATATCGTCCTTTCTTAGAAAATGTTTCCTGTTTAAATCCAAACCATTTGTTAACTATTTTTACCACATACTCTGTTAACCTATTGTAGTAAGTTTTTCTGACTTTTAAGTTTAAATCAGTTGTAATAGGAGATACACCTCTAGAATCCCCAATGGT
>NMRB01000037.1:178046-218851 GCA_002633025.1 Notospermus geniculatus
AAAGTTTTTCGCCTAAGGACAGTTCGCTTCGTCCTGCGTTACATAATGGAATATGACGGCATATTACGGTAGAAAATGCAAAAACAGGACTCTGGTCTGTTTAGAAGAAGGATACACCTACAAAATGACACCAATTTTGTTCCGTTACCTTCATGAGAACACCTCGGCAGGAGGCGTCTAAACTTTTGGTACCTCCAAAGTTTTTCGCCTAAGGACAGTTCGCTTCGTCCTGCGTTACGTAATGGAATATGACGGCGAAATACGGTACAAAATGCGAAAGCAGGACTCTGGTCTGTTTAGAAGAAGGATACCCCTACAAAATGACACCAATTTTGTTCCTTTATCTTCATCAGAACAGCTCGGCAGGAGGCGTGGAAACTTTTGGTACCTCCAAAGTTTTTCGCCCAAGGACTGTTCGCTCTCGTCCTGCATTTAATGGAATATGACGGCGAATTACGGTAGAAAATGCGAAAGCAGGACTCTGGTCTGTTTAGAAGAAGGATACACCTACAAAATGACACCAATTTTGTTCTGTTATCTTCATCAGAACTGTGCGGCAGGAGGCGTGGAAACTTTTGGTACATCTGGTTCCAAGATAATGAAGAGACCTCTAGCCCTGTCAGTTTTTGCCGGCCGTGCTTGAGAGATCACTGCATAAACCCAATAACATATTCTTACCTCGATGCTTTGTCTTGTTCCGCTGCCCGACAACAGATGTGAGCACTATATGACAGTGCAAGGGGCATTTCCCGCTGGGAATTCCCATGGTGATGTCATTGGCCAGGGGTTGGGGATCACCATGACTCATTGTCCCTCCAGCCTTTTCTCGTTTTAGACTAGACTGGGGGTATATGTGAAGTCTGATAACGCTAATTGCAGTGAATAATATCAGACTTTACACTTCAACCTTTCATCCCTAATAGGAGCTGTCAGCGAGTTGAACACTAGGTGTCACTAGGGCCCAATTCAATGCATCTAGCGGACCCAGTCATTATCGATTGAGCAGCGATCATAATAGATTTCCTGTACATTTGGTCCGCTAAGACTGTGCTGCCATCTGTTAGCAATATGCGCGGCTGACTGCTCCTATTGACTGGCGAGCGCAGTGGAGGGCTCCAATCAGAAGGCTCTCTTAGCAGGTCTCCTTGGTGTGTAGGTCATAAAATGGGCAACTCCAACTGTACTTTTTACTCGTAACATTTTCATAGTGAATGCACCTCAAACAATAAATTACATGTTTTGATTCCTTTACGGGTAAATACAAATTTTGCTTGCAGTTTGGTGAATGTAACATTGACTGACGTCATTCTGATGAAGAACTTGTAAGTCCTATTGTCATGTTCATCTCTACGAAGCCACGAGGTTGTTTATATCACAGTGTTTTTGAATGCTTTATCTACAAGCAGCAACCAAAAATTCATAAATGAATTTTTGCATCAACACATGAATCAAAATCTCAATTACTCTTTCGAACTGTGGACGGATTACAAAAGTCAGCAAAGTAGAAAAGAATCACATGGAATGACTTGAAAGAGTTTTTAGTTCAATGGGAGATCAGGGCCCATATTCATAAAACTACTTTAAGTCTAAGTGTGACACTTATCCTTTGTTCAACACAAAAGATAAGTATCACACTTAGGGCCGTATGCACAGAGCTTCCTCAAGTGTAAGGTCGACCTTAATCTTTTGTATTCTGCCCTGCAAACAATAGCTAAAGGTCAACCTCACACTCAAGGAAGCTCTATGCATACGGCCCTTAGACTTGAGTAGTTTTATGAATATGAGGCCAGGAACAGTCAATGTGATAGAGGAGTGAACACACAGAATCCGAGCCTGAGATTGCAGAAATAGCAGGGCATTCCCCATTCCTGAATAGGTGATAGAAGACAATCAATTCTTTCTAGTCCATTGATATCACAGTCTTTTAATACAGAGTCTCTCTTGGTGGCGGGGGATTCAGCGTGTGTTTTAACATCGGTTGCGTCACAGGCCATTTCTCTGGATTGCACGCCTGCAACTTGGTCTCTGCCGTTGGCGGACGGACGGGGTGTAGAATCTTCATCTGTTGGCCTTGAATGCTGAGCATTTTCAGCTCCAGGGGTCCGAGCTGGAGATAATCCTGAAAGAAAAGACCAGGGATGTCAGACTGGAGCACTGCATGGAGAATACAGACACTAAGCGCGATCCTCCACATGAGAGTTTTCTCAAGGAAGTTGGCTCTCAAGCCCGGTGGTGTAGTGGTTCGGGTCTCCGACTAGCGGTCAGAGGGTCCCGGGTTCGAATCCCACTGGGCGTGAGACTTTGGGCAAGTCTCTTTGCCTCACTGGCCTCTCTCCACCCAGGTGTATAAATAGGTACAGGTCAGAAATGCTCGATTGTACAAATGTACCACTGAATGGGCAGCTCATCTGAGTTCTACTGAAAGGTTTCAGGATAGACTGGGGCTAAAGTGTAAAGTCAGATGAGAACCTCTACCGTAGTTGATATCAGATTATAAACCCAAACTTTTAACTTTTTAAAAACTTTTTCAATGGGCAATTCAGCTGTAGAAAACAAGGCAGGGTTTTTGCCACTGGTCAAGACATAATCGTATGGAAATCAACATGGTGAATTGCCCAACTCGCACAGGAAAATTCACATGCGGGGAACCGAGCTGTTTCAGAGACGACGGACACTCTGGCATCAGCGACGACGGACACTCTGGCATCTGGAGGAGTAAGCTTCCAAACAAAACATGATTCTTGATGTCTACAATGTTTGAGGATGGTTGCAAAGGAAACAATTACATGTACAACTTTTCCTTTGAAAATTTCTGCGTTTACTTGACCAAAGTCAGCTGCGGGGCGTGATGCACAGTTTATACACAGTTTATACATAGTTTATACCTACACTGAAGTCCTCATCGTCAAAGTTAAAGTAATTATCAAAGATATCGTGAGAACTCGTCACAGATGTGGCCTCACTTTCAGTCTCCTCTGAAAAGGAAGAAAATGGTGTCAGTACCCGTCAAAACCAGAGCTTCTGATTACGAAATAGTAAGTTCCAAGGACTGCATGTCTCACTGGCGGATCACTGTTAAAATCTTGTAGGTGACTGAGCCCTCAAGGCCCTGTTCTCACTTCAGCAGTTTTCTTCGCCGAACCAAGGATTGCCACAGGCGCTGTGTTCATTCTTGCTTGCATTTCAAGAGGTCAAGGACTGATAGACAAGGATGCTATGAACCAAGGCCAGTGGAAACTGTGCAACAAGGTGTGCACTCACTGCAGAGATCCAGCCTCTGCTTACCAAGGCCTACGGAAAGCGGTGCAACAAGTGTTGCCACTCAGTCAGACCTCTGCTTACCCTCACTTCCACTCTCCTCACTCTCACTCTCCACCTGTGGAGCTGTGATCAATGAAAACACCTTCTTCTCCACGGCCTGCTGAGTGGCGCTCTTTGGCCTCACACGTCGTGCACCTAGAATGAAAGTGACGCTATACATCATCTAAAAAGACACCGCAGGCCAATCAATATAGGACATCTTTATTTATTTGTCAATAACTTCCAGTGAATTCCTCATCCGCTTCAATGTTTACCCATCAAGTAAGGAGCCCGGTGGTGTTGTGGTTTGGGTCTCCGACTAGCGGTCAGAGGGTCCCGGGTTCAAATCCCACTGGGCGTGAGACTTTGGGCAAGTCTCTTTGCCTCACTGGCCTCTCTCCATCCAGGTGTATGAACGCGTACCGGTCGGAAATGCTCGCTTGTAGCGCTGAACGGGCACAGTTCATCTGAGTTCTACTGAAAGGTTTCAGGACAGACTGGGGTTAAAGTGTAAAGTCAGATAAGAACCTCTACCGTAGTTGATATCAGACTATAAACCCAAACTTTTTTTAAAAGTGACTGTTAAAGAGAATAAGGGACTCATCAAAATCAGTAGCATACATGTAGATGGGAATGATGCAGGACTTGTAAGACCAGGCCACGTTGGTATCACTCACTGGTCCTTGTACTCACCCTCAATAGATTTAGGTTTTGTCTGACTCGAGTCAAGGGAGACCCGGGCGAGGTCTAGTTCCAGAATGCCAGGTGAAGCATCCAAGTCATCGTCGTCTTCAAACTGAGTCAGGTAAAAGTTTCTGAAGATTCAAAATGCGAGATCGTTAAAGTGAGATCACGAACAATAAAAGACCATGATAAGTCTTAAGTGGAGGAGGATCCAATTCTTAAGTCTACATGTAAATTGCAGAAATTTGCATACTGTAAACCATGAAATTTTCGCGAGCGTTTTATTTTCGCGATGAGGGGGTCAAAACGTGAACTTAAATCGCGCAAAAATCTTCTGGGTCTTAAAAATTCCTGAAGCTCAAGGGCCATATCGTGAAATTTATTTCTTCACGAATTTGTGAAGTACGAAAATCGTGAACAATTAGCGCCGCAAAAATTTCACAGTTTACACAGTATATTTTGAAACTTGCAGTGAGAAATCAACATTGAGTGGACAAATTCAACAATATGACATCTTTGTTGGACGTGTCTCATTCCCTCACCTGGAAATCTTGAGATCATCTATCTTACAGTCAAAGAGTTCACTCATAATCTCTAGGTTACGCCTCTCAAGGTCCTCCACGGCTGAGAAGAGTTCATCGTACTCTCGCTTGTGTATCACAGTCTGGAACACAAGGAGGGAGAATCATCTTGAGGGAATCAGTGAGGGTTCTTAGCGCTCACTCCCTACTGTGTCACCACAAACGTTTGTATGAGGAGCCCGGTGATGTAGTGCCACTACTAGTGGTTCGGGCGTCCGACTAGCGGTCAGAGGGTCCTGGGTTCGAATCCTACTGGGCGTGAGACTTTGGGCAGATGGGGTTAAAGTGTAAAGTCGGATAAGAACCTCTACCGTAGTTGATATCAGACTATCAACCCAAACTAACTTTAACTTTAACTTTATGAGGTGACGTTGGGAGCTAGTGCTAAGAACTACCAAGAATAAAGAGAATAGGTAGCATGTTTTCACTCAAAATGATACAAGCTATAGACAAATCCCAAATTAACGTAGACGAGAAAGATCTGCACACTTCTGCCAAAATCGCAAACAGAACTTCGGTCTGAAACTGAATGACGTGATGCAGAGAACCCACGACAGTGACTTCGATGATGTTGCGTCAGAGTCGACCATTGCTGAATCGTGGCTTGCGTCGCATCAGCTGGTTTCAGATCGAGGTTGTGGTTGCGATTTCGGCGGAAGTGCACAGATCTGCGAATTCGAGAATCGTCTATAAGGTTTGTACATCATTGGATAATTGTACGCCCCACATGACCCATAACCATTATCACAGTTGGGCACATGTGCCAGGATACCTAGGCCACAAAAGTGTATAGAGAACTTGAAATCCACACTTATTACAGCAATACAGGCTGGCACAAATTTCACCTCTGAGGTCTGCGATGACGTCAAATCCTACCTCTCTTTTCAACCAATCATTATCTAGCACCTCCTGTTTACTGTTCTTGTCCATATGCGACATGGCTTTCTGAAATAAGCAGACGATCATTAATACACGTGTTATCAGGGATAATTTTCACATTGCGGGGGAGGAGTTTTAAAGCTTCCCCTACACAGGAGAGAGAAAGGGGAAACTGAACAACATCAACATTTGACTGACCTCAGAAGCAATAAATTTCTGATTGTCCAACGTCTCATCCATATTCTGCCGTATATCATCCTTGGCTTTGTCTAAATTGCGATTGATGTGAGCTGAAAGAGAAGGAACAGAGCCATGATTAGAGTGAACGATCTCACGAGTCGTGGGACTGCATCGATGAATGGTGGAAATGTTACATGTTACAATGCCTGATTGGAGGTAATATGTGACCGCGTCTGTGAAAACCCGGCCAAAGTCACTGGGGAGTGACATGCCTTGATCATACCTGCCCTTTGTTACACAATCAATAAGGCTTTATTTGGCACTAACAGACCGTCATCTTTTTATTGTGATGACACGGGCCCTATGTAACCTATTAACCCTGCGGTATTCAGCGACTTTTGATGGGTTTTGCCAGACAGGGTCACATATGTGACCCTCCACAGCAAAACCAGTCGCATGTCGCTCCGTAGGTGAGCCGCAACGAACTAAGATGACACCAGGAGAGAATGGAAGAAATAGATTATTTCAGATTTCATAAAAGACAGACAATATTGAAACTGACAAACATTTGGTCTCAACCTGCCAAGCTAAGAGCGACATGCGACTGGTTTTGCTGTGGAGGGTCACATACATGTACACATATACTAATATACTGGGTCCTCTTCCGATCACCGGTCACCGGTTGTTCATATGCGTTAGTGCTTCAGGTGAGGCTCCGGTTAGGGTTGAGTGGAAATGGTCAGCAAGCAAGGCGTGTCTGATTGTAAACCACAGCGAACGAGGCATTAGAAATGTTAAGCACCCCAGCAGGCCCCAAAATGTATTGCTGTAGAAAATTGCCGATTGACCGATGATCGGAAGAAGACCCAATATTTGTACTACCATCAGATTCCTTCACAATGAACCAATCTAAAACCACACCCACCAGTCATCTCCTCAAATGCATTCTGCATATCCTCCAGCTCCGTATTGAGAAGCTGGATCTGTTTCTTGTGTTCATAACAACCCCTGTCCTTGTAGTCCGTCCAGTACGCCACTTCACTCTCTAACTTTGCAATCTTGATGTCAACTTCTTTGAGTTGTTCCTTCAAACCTACAATAAAAACATTCAGAGAGAAACAGTCCATCATCCCCGGGCCCCCCACTCCTTAATTTTAGGGTACACAATTCCTGAGTTTGAAAAGGACCCCCTTACGGAAGGAACCAAGGGAAATTTTCCACCTCTTCTGCGGGCGTTTTTCATCCAATTGGACCCCCTAATGGAAGGAACCAAGATATTTTCACCCCTTGTTCGGGAGGAACGAAATGAGACTCTGATAATGATGCACCACTACATGAGGTACTCGTTGGGGACAAGGTAAATGCCAGGGCCTGACCCGAAAAACGCATGTACAACGGCAGGGATAACCTATCGCTTGGATTGAGAATAGGACTTTCATACCCCTTTATTATTATTTTTTCGGGAAGAGAATCTTTTGACCCACTTTTTAAGAATTTTTCGGGAGAAAAGTCATTTTATGTCATTTTAGTCATTTTATTTTAAGTGTTTTTCGGGAATTTTTTCCCAAACAGTGCTGCCGAAAATGACCCCTTTTGCCGGGAAAATGGGAACGAGCATGCGGAATGGTTGACCCCTGAGGGGGGGGGCCGGGGAACCTACCTTCAATATCTTTGATTTCCTGTTTCTCTGTGGCCCACTTGTCCATCATGATTGCGATGACCTCCTCCTTGTTCACCACTTCGGCTTCACTCAGCTGTTTTTCAAACTCTTTTGCTTGTTTTAGCAGGTTTCTGATGTAATAGATTTGCTCACTCTCAAGACGATTGTTCTGGAGAAAGCACACGTCAAAAGATAAGGAACTGACAAATGCCATAAGGCCGACTAAAAAAATTTGTTGGTTTTCATCCCCGCCCGCCCGTCAAAATGCTCCCGCCCCTGATTTTTTTAATATTTATTTTCGGTAAAACGTCTTAAAATGCAAGTAGCAACCGTCAAACGATCGTCGATCTAGCGCGCACGCTACCTGGTGGTCAATAGCGTCGGCACCACACTCAAATATGTGTATGCCTTTTGAAGCTACGAGTCTTCCGTTCATCGCCCACTTCCTCAACAAACTAGAGAAAAATAAAAATAAAAAATATTTTTAAAATCCCGCCCACCCCACTTTTTCACAAAAGAGGATGAAAACCAATTTTTTTAAGTCGGACTAATTTTGTCCTCGCCAATGCAGAAGAAGAACCATAGGAAATTCTGACGCAACTGAAGTGGGTTAATCTTGGTTTACCGAACTTGAGATACCGCAGCGATCCCTACATAAACATCCCGCAGCAATATTCCCTGCAGAATGACAATGGGTGTCTGTGTCAACACCAAGTTGACTTGGATCCTGGCCTCGTGATTTCATAGGACAACTAATGGTTGCCGTGGAAACGCCTCGAGGCGTTCACCAATAGTTATCTCTTCATGTGGAAAATATTGTTTTTGCACCTGTAACACTTGTGACAGATTTCTCACCCTTTTAACTTATCGGTAATTAAACCAAGTTTCAGGAGTCACCGTTTAGTGAATTCTGATATTGGTGAGACGTTTCTCGTGTTACAGCTGAGGACTTTGGTGAACTTTACGCGATTTGCGAAGAAGACAGAAGTCATACTTTGATCATTTGCTGACTCTCACTGACATTACTGGAAGTGTCGAACGGACAGGTGTAATTTTGAAAGATATCACAGAATGGTTCTTCCCTTAGACGGTGGACTTACATCAAAGGAATAGATCAGTTGATTTCACCCAAACCCAAACTTTTCCTGTTTCCTAATACTTCCAAGCAATTATCTCTTGACTCGAGGAAATTTTCTCAATTAGAAATGCAGCTTGAGACTTTATTGAACTCCGTATGAATAGCCTCAAGTGAAATTTCATTTTGAGGAAGAATAACATAATGAACAACAGTTGATACACTTCATCATATCAGGCTACCGGTACAATAAAATCTCAGCATCACGCCAGCCAGAAACAGGTAATGAGGTGGGCGCCATACTAGCACCACACGGCGTCGCTGCGAGCGTTGTGACCGAAATTTCTTTTTTCTAACGTTATTTCAGTTTACTTCTGGCATGAAAATAACCCGTTTGTTTTTGTCACCCGACAGTAAAACTTACATCATCTTGTGGTAGATAAAAATTTCTCTAATTTCATTGCTTTTTTCCTTAAAACAACGAAATGTGATACCGATTAAAATGCATACGTTTTCTCTAATTATTCCTCTAGAAAAATGTACAGGTCACTTTTTCATGACGCAACGTCAACACCTAAAATGACGTCAATGACGTTGCTAAGGTCACATTGCTTGCAGCGCCGACCTGTCGGGACAAACAAAAAATCGCCCTCCTCATAGGCCTAATGGCAGCTTTTATCTCTGATTGGTGGTCAGGCAATGAATTTCTGATTCTTGTGAACTTATCTCAAACCTAACACCTCGGTAGACACAATAAACTTTATTAACAAAAAGCCTGAAAAGAATGAGAACACGTGCACTGGCGAAGCGGGAGCTAGCTTCGCCAGAGCACAACAGGTGTCACCACTTGACGGTGACCAGTTCGACTCCACATGAGAGGAGGAGACCACAAAGATCCGAAGAGGGTCTCTACATGTTAAAGCGAATGGCTCGCGAGGTTTGTTTACATTTTTGGTGGTACCTCCCATAGAGAGTGAATCTCGCCTCCAGGCAAAGCCGCGCTCCAGCCATATGCAAAACCTGTGGTCTCACACACCAGTGAGGCGCCCAGGCTACCATGGAGCCTGACTTGGAGCGACGTCGATATTCACATCATCATCTTCTAAAGCATGTAGCGCCGACAATATCGTCATGGCACACATCATGGCATACATTTTTGAAAAGCTTACAGCTCAGAGAACACATCTGGCCAATTTTCAAAATCATCCAACTCTGTATTGATTGCTGAAGGTGGCAGTCCAAACCCGNCGCCTCCGAAGTTTGGCTGTCTAATGCATTTCCCATTAAACTAAAATCCTTCTTTTGCCTTTTTCTCAAAATGGTGCTTGATATCGATGACCAACTGTCATGGCGCCACAACAAACCCCGCGAGCCATTCGCTTTAACTGCGATAAAGTGGAGAATCCTGGGCCATTGAAGAGAATATTCAGAATCAGACCCAGAGCTGGGAATAGAACCTGGCGTACAGCCCTGATTAACTTTGACCTCGTCTTCTTTCCTTCAGCAATATCAGAAATCAACATCAGAATTGTACCAACCCTTTCTTTATGCCTGCGGTTCCTTTCTTCGAGACCACGGATCTCATACTTGTAATCCTCAACCTGTTTCTCCTTTATGTTGATTCTATGGAGAAAAAAGACAGTCAACGTTGAAATGGCATGAATGGCTTGCAGAATGACATATCATTGAAATAGTGTTTTTCAGATAGACCTGGCCAAAGGTACATGTACTTGGCTGACCTCTTGTCACTAAACTGTAATGGTGTGATCACAAATATGGTGAGACTGAGAATGTTGCACAACCCTTGGCAGCCAGTGTCAGGCTGACTGGCTTTAACTGACACCGTGAAAGAGCTACTGATTACACCAACCCTATTGATAATATCAAGGGTCGTATTTTAGAACGTTCCTTGACATTAAGATCGACCTTAAGTCTATTGTAAAACCATCGAGAACAATAGATTTAAGGTGGACCTTAATGTTAAGGAACGTTCTAAAATACGGCCCTAGTGTTGTGCAACACCCACTATCTTTTGGTAAATGTGATCTGGTCACATTCCTGAGTTCAACTAAGTACCTCTGGCCAGAACGATATGAAAAACACTATGGGCCGTATTCTAGAATCTTCCTTAAGTGTAGGTCGACCTTAATCTTTTGTAATCTACCCTGCAAACAAGAGCTAAAGGTCGACCTTACACTTAAGGAAGCTTCTAGAATACGGCCCTTAAACTAAGGATGCACAGTAAAGTAATTTGTCACCATGGTGGGAAGAGATCGATCACCAAGCAAAGTGCCTCTGATCATCAACATGGGATTTCGGCCCAACCCCTCAGGGTTTCTACCAGAAAAAATATTTAGGGGGCACAATGTTAATTCTGGTGTAATATCTCAGAGTGTTGCATGTTTTCAATGTTAATTCTGGTGTAACATCTCTGAGTGTTGCATGTTCTCAATGTTAATCTGATGTTACATCTCTGAGTGTTGCATGTTTTCAATGTCAATCCCATCCGGTGTAACATGTTTGAGAAATCAGAAATGTACATATCTTTGTTCGACTGTTGTATCTCTTATATGAAAATAACGGCAATTTAAAGACACTGCTCTGCAATAATAAGGAGGCAAGCCACCTTTTAGATCATGAAAGGGAGGCTCCTGCCCCCCTTGCCTCCCCTCTGGCGGAAACCCTGAACTGTGGCAGAACTACGAAGCAGAAGGTCCCCTGTTCAAATCTGAGTATGGCTCTTCATTTCTTTACAATTACGAAAAAGAAGAATCAGTACCGGTACTTTTGAGAAATCTAAACTCACTGATAGGCCAGAAGAGCTTCTTTAAAAGTCATCTGAGGCTCCTTCTTTCCTCCCTTCTTTCCTTTCTTTCCCTTTCCCTTGCCCTTCTTCTTTCCTCCTCCCTTCTTCCCTTTCTTCCCCATGATTCACTGCTGCTGCTGTCTGTGAAGAGTGATGGGAGGGAGATGCAGATTTACTTGGATTTTGATTGGAAAGCCTGTCGCACAAAACTAGCTATAACCCACTTTAAACTATACAAATGTAGCTATAAAGAAGTTAGCTTCAATTACAATACATACAGTGAGTAAAGTAGGCAGCCTAGCCCTCCTAGGCCCAGCCTATAGTATCATGGTATAGCCTAAAATGATTGATCACTGTCTGTTGGGTATGTACACACTACACTACCTAACAGACAGTGGATTGATCAAGAATGACAAGAACAAGATCAAGTGCCTAGGCTATAGAGTAAGAGTCTAGTAGAGGCCTCCTACCTACTCTCCATTCCAGTTCCAAGTGGCGCGAGGTTTATCAACGATAGCTCCGCAACGGCTGGGCCGAATTTGACATACCATAGTGATGATGGCTGTAGCGCCAAAAAAGACAAATCGATTGATGTATGTACATCAATCGCTCGCTTATGAATTTTTGGTAGGCCTACGGTACTAACTACTACTACTAGTCATAGCCCGGTCCTACTAAATAGCGTCAGCAACAAATTTTAGCGTCAACAAGCGTCAGCAATATTAAAGTTGGCGTCAGCAAGGTTTTATAACATCCTCAGGGCGCCCTACATGTATGTCTCCAAATATTGTTGCAATGGTGTAAACCTGCACTGCTTTAAAGCCAATTCGATGAAATGGAGGATTATTTTGGCTTTTTCGGGTCAAATTTAATTTCCGACGAAACCTTACTTCAGACTTGACTAGTTCTAGTTCCCAAATTTGCCGCTACAGTCCCGTATGGCGCCACTGTTTCACTCGGAAATATTTTGAAGAAATGGTTTAGGCTAAATTTCTTTTCTAAATCATTATTTTACTGCTGGATGATCGTTTAAGCTTTAGTCTAGGCCTATTTCAGTGTCCAAAAAGCCTTTCTGAACATATAAAACCTTGCTGACGCCAACTTTAAGTTGCTGACGCTTGTCGACACTAAAATTTGTTGCTGACGCTATTTAGTAGGACCCGTCATCAGGTCTGTCCGGACGCGATATATCGAGTATCCAACATGGCGGCCGCCATACTCGAGTTTCCGAGAAGGCGCATGCGCAGTGACACTACCTGTACTCGGGTTTCAGGTATGCGACCACCGAGTCGTTTTTGTATCGAGGCACCTCATTGGCTCATCTGGCAACGACAAAGCAACGCACATGCGTAGAAGAATGGTCATACGTCATTTCTACCGCGGCACTTCGGATTTTACCGAGGCATTGTGAAGAAAACACGCTTAGAAAAGTGGCCAAATTCTCGTAGTTTTCACGTACATTTGGCGTACTTTTACACACTAATACATGCTTATGATACATTTTACCAATGATCAGTGAAATTATGCCATAAAAGTGCTAAATTTGTAGTAATGGAGCGAATTTTTGTGGGCAGATTCAAGTCAAAATGTGCTTTACTCGCGTTATCGAGTAGGAGATTCAGACCAGGACACATGCACAACCGATGCATTGTGGGATAGCCTACTTGATTCTTCGAGTAGAGTTGGTTTAGCGAGTATGGGTAACGAACTGCATTTTGGGATTGTGCACTCGTAAAAACGAGTAGGCCCTATACTCGATTTACCGTGTGTCCGGACAGACCTGGTCATTACAAAACCCCAGATAAGATGCATCATTCATCATGTTCATGTAGGCCATATGTATAGAATAGATCCCGGGGGAGGGCTATAGAGGCCCTACACAGTACGCATGCATGCACTGCCTAATCAATGCATTGCATGATTGCATTGCCATTGCATGATTGCACATCTTGCATGTGCACTGGCGTGACTGCATGCCGCCGGCCAGAATCAACATGATCATATCTCTCAGTTCCTGCTTAATTTTCACGTCGAAATGACATTTCATACATGTGTACCTTATTGTTAGGAATTCTATTAGCAAAGCAAAATAAACTGACCTTAATAAATTGTGTTCTTACTCTTTGGTAATGTCAGAAACCGGTATTAAAGAGAGAAAATTGATCGTAACTAAGGCTGGACCGCCATGTTGTTTATCTTTCTGCAGACTGGTCTCTTGTCCTTGAATAGGTTCGCTGTACACGCGGGTCATTACGGGCAAAGGATCAGTCTAGGCTACAGGGCGCGACAGAAAAAATGTAACTTTACTATTTGGGAATCGGTTGTTGAGGCATACAGCTATGCTTATAGTACGACCTATATTCCTATGACCAGGATGACCACCGTCCCCTTACAAATAGGCATATAGGGCAACCAGTTGGCCCTGGATAGAAAGGGCAATCAATGTCGAATTCCAATTCCCTCCGATCAGTACGCCTACCCTTAGGCTAAGGGTAACGTCGCGAGGCTAACGTCGCGAGGCAAGCTAAGGCTTAGCTTGCCTCGCGACGTTCATGGTCGAGGGGGACTGTGTAGCGAAGCTATAGGTATAGGTAGCGGAGCTACAATGATATAATCCGCGTTCCTACCAGTCCAGCTGGCGGGACATGTCTCTTTAGCTCAGTGGTAGAGCGTTGGACTTACAGGCAGGAGGTTGCAGGTTCGAATCTCAGCCTGGACAATTTTCTTCGCTTGTTACATTGGTATGTCAGTACGGGGCACGATTAGTTTGTGTGTGTCTCTCACCTCGTGCAGGGCCCTGAAGTCGGGACCTTTGTATAGTGAGCTTGTGGGAAAGCAGGGTAGACCAGCCCATGAGTTACACCCCCCGGCGTTGTTGTGGTCACGGGGGCGTGACCTGCCGAGGGGGAGGCTATGTAGCGAAGCTATAGGTATAGGTAGCGGAGCTACAATGATATAATCCGCGTTCCTACCAGTCCAGCTGGCGGGACATGTCTCTTTAGCTCAGTGGTAGAGCGTTGGACTTACAAGCAGGAGGTTGCAGGTTCGAATCGCAGCCTGGACAATTTTCTTCGCTTGTTACAACTGACTTAGCTTTTTGGAGAGGGATGTCACAGTTTAGGCAATATCCCTGAGCAGAGGTATAATACACCCCAAGAACCTGCACAGAGCACCGCCCCTTTGGTAACGTTCGTCTATTACGCGATCACGTCACAATAAAAGGGGCCAATACAAGGGGCCCTGAGAGCAGAGGGTAAAACTTAATGCACCCCGAGAATCTGCACTAGAGTGCCCCTTTGGTAACGTTCGTTTATTACGCAATCACGCTAGGGTGTTGAGATATCATACTTGAAAAAATTTCGGAGGACAATGATTTTGAAGCCATCAATAGTTTGGTGCCAAATCTTCTGCTGAAACGAAGGTTTTTGCTTCCAATCTTACCAAAATGATAGTTAGATAGCAATACTTTCCATTAATCTGAACATTATAAAGCAAACAACATTCTTATGTAAAGAAAAAGTGATATCCTTCGTTAATTTAATATTTTTTTCATTTTTCTAATGTTTATTTGCCACCTGTGGCCCACCTCCGTTAACTTCAGAGTCGGCTGACCATTCTTTGATCCGGAAATTCCCGTTTCTCCGGAGTTTCCCGAAGATGACGTCAGCACATCTGAAGTACGGTTTTTTGCAAACGCGATACAATACAATATCAACAAAACATTGCCTGCTCTCAGTCGCCTAAGCTAACAACATTTTGACAACACAGTTGACAGGACGTGAGTAGCGGTTCCTTATTAGAAACCGCGGAGAATAATTAACAAAATAAACAGAGATAACCTTACAACCTCTCATCA
Source organism: Notospermus geniculatus (assembly GCA_002633025.1). Lineage (NCBI taxonomy): Eukaryota > Metazoa > Nemertea > Pilidiophora > Heteronemertea > Lineidae > Notospermus > Notospermus geniculatus. The sequence goes on from NMRB01000037.1 coordinate 193,068, forward strand.
TGAATCATACTGTCAGCGACTTGAAGTGTCACATCCAAACTCTCACCTATTCTCAACAGCTTTTCCCGGCCCCCGGGCGGCTCGCCTTACCCCCGCGGGCCTCAGGTATACACACCTCAATCACCTTTAAGGTTTATTTAATTTCTTGTTCTTCTGACGGCGAAGCTATTCGGAGACCACTTGAGCGATTCCATTACCCTACGCGGCCCATTAGCGCAGACAACTGAGCACATCGCATGAAAACTTAATGTCACCGAATGGAATCGATCATGCACGATTTGTCTTGATGGCCACCGTAGAAAAACAGTCACGGCATCATTGTGTGGCATCTCAGCTGATTGAAAAGTTCAGACCCAAAACTTTGTTTCGCCATTTTTCTATTCAGAAGCCAGTTGAAACAAAGGCTCGGTTCTTCCGGTTTCCTCCAACTTGGCGGTGACGGATTTTGTGATTTTTGATGGATCTGCATATGCATTGAATCGCCCCTCCGCCGCCAAAACCAGCTTTTTGAAGGCGAGCTGGACCGTCAAAGCAACATATTTTTTGCGTCGCGTCGCTGCGCAGACCTAAACAGATATCCAACATTGAGGACAAAAAATGACACACAAAATGATAGTAAAGTCGTTTCCGAATTTCGCAAATTTTCGACCCCAACCGGCGTCTTCCTCAGTCACTTTCTAGATGAGGAAGACCCCGGTTGGGATCGAAAATTTGCGAAATTCGGAGACGACTTTACTTATACTATATCATAGGCCTAAACAGGGCCTCAGTTATCTAAAGGCGCCGCTCCACCTGACAGTTTTCTGTCTAAAGTTTGCTGTCAGATAGTCAATTATTGCTCTCAGACAGCAATATTTGCTGTCATACAGTACTGTGTGACAGCAATTATTGCTGTCTGACAGCAATAATTGACTATCTGACAGCAAACTTTCGATAGAAAACTGTCACGTGGAGCGGCGCCTTAATCCAGCCCTTTTTTCTGAACGTAGATGGAATAAACCCAGCATTCGTTTGTCGTCCTTGGGTGGAAATATAAGGTATCAATTGATCAATATAAGATCACCAAACCTCGTAGGAAATATCGTAGAATCTTACATAATAAAAGACATTTTCTCCGTCACAAATGTCAAAAGGAAACGAAATGTGACGATCAGCGAGTTGAGTAAAAATTGCGCAACGTCGTGGAAACGAACGCCATCTTTTATTCATATGTGAGATAAGAAAATATAAATTTTACTGTCGAGTTGTGTCACCATTGAATGCAAGATTGAGTTCTATGATTTGGTTGAATAGTTTCTAGCATTACGAATAATGGTATAGGTGTGTTACATCATCGCGTGAAGGGGACCCGAACATCTCAAAGACAGGTGCTACTTGTCTTGCTAGATTCCTTCAAGGAGGCACGACGTGGGGGAGTATTTTGCATCCGTTGGACGCTGACCCCCCCCCCCGCCAGGTAGTCGTTAGGCCATGTAAAAAAATAGTTGGTTAGCATCCTTCCACTCTCAATTTTCTGAGGAGGGTGGGTTTTAAAAAAATATTTTTTATTGAGTTTGAGATGCATGTTACCATGGTAATCATCGGCATGGCAACCTGAGGGACATTCCAAATGTAATAGGTATGAATTGAAATTAAAACTACTTTCTATCCTTTAAAACTGTGTTGTTTTATTTAAGCATCCCAGTCTACAATTTTAACACTCTTTTGGCAGTTTTTTTGAAAGTTTTTTTGAAAATAAAAAATAAAATAATTTTTGAGGAGGGGGTGATTTCAATGGCGGGAGGGGATGCTATTTTTTTACATGGCCTTACCATCCGACACATCTTCTTGAGGATGAATTTGTCAGGAATTCACCACCTGTAGAAGACCTCGGGCCGTATTCAAAAAGGGTGATGATCGCGCGATTAAAGGGCCTCTAGAGGCAGCTCGCCATTAGGCTACTATCAGTACCGGTTCTTCAGCTAGGCGGCGCCACTTTAACGTTAATCACCAGTACGAGGTATTGAACCTGGGTTTTCCCCGTGGTTTTCCCCAGCCATGCTGGGCTGCCTCTAGAGGCCCTTTAAGACTTACACGTGTGTAACTTCACTAAATGCACACACTTCCGCCATGCATTTGACGAAGTTACACGCGTCTAAGTCTTAAACACCATTTTTGAATACGACCCCTCATGTTCAGATAAAGATTCATTTCAACTTGGTGGAGACTTGTCCGCCACGTCACCAAGTCACCAGGATGTTCGAGACAGAAAGCTTCACGGACTAAAACCATTGTTATGTTGTCAACTGACGGATATCCAACAAAAAGCACAAAGAACGACACACAAAATGATATAAAAGGAAACGTCGTCTCCAAATTTCGCAAATTTTCGACCCCAACCGGGGTCTTCCTCAGGCACTTTCTAGTCGAGCTACCAGAAGTGTAATGAGATTTTGTCAACTGACGAGTTAGCAACAAGAGCGAATAATCAAAATTTTGGTAAAAAATGCAGTTTTGAAAACCAGGGGCCGGTTGCACAAAAGTGAAAAATCACTGTTAGTTTATCTTGGCGTTAAAGCGAATCGACAGCGGATTTTTGTTTACATTTGGCTGGTGTTTGTAAACACAAAATTCAGCCAATCAAATGCACGAAAATTTCTTTGTTTACATTCTGGAGAAGTTTGTTAACATTTTTTCATGAAAATTCGTCCCCTTTCAAATTCTATTTCTAAATCAAATTTTTTCGCTTTCGATTCGCTTTAACTTATCTTAAAATGTTAGTTTTGTACAAGTTAGGAATTTAACAGGAGAAGTTAAATTAACAGACTTTTATCTTTTCAACTTTTGTGCAACCGGCCCCTGGCCCAGAACCTTCACCGTTTCAGGCCTCCAACATTTCTTTTTTTTTGATTAAATTCGCCTGATTTCGTTGTATAAAATGACAACATTTGCCTGAGGTTGCTCTCCAACCTGCTCGCTCCCGCCCCTCTCTCCGGTCATAACTTCTCCAATTCCAACGCAACGTTTGCTAATTATTTGTCAAAAACCACTTTTCCAATTTACCTGGATAAATATTTCATTTGTGAGGGACACAAAGCGTAAAATGATGAAGGATTAAAGTTGCAGCAGGCTCCGTAGGAACGTGCGCGAGGAGGCGCAAACCGCGTCATCTCGTCTGCTTGTCAACTGGAATCGATTGCTGCGGGATTGATCCGCCCCTGACCAATCAGAGTCGAGCCGCCTTATTGGCTGGCCACCTGCAAAGTTCCCAAACGTTGGGATATATACCCAAGGAGATGAAACTTGGCCTGAGATGCCGCCAGGGTCCAAAGTTGGAAAGTTGTTCGTATTTTAGGGCCGAGGAGCATTTTTCCTGACTTTTTAGTGTTTTCGGATTTTGTCAAAGGAGATTATTCGTTGATCACAATTGACGCTTCAGCTCCAAGACGGTGGCAAGATCCATTGATCAGGTAAGACTCTTATGATATTTTGTATCAGGATAAAATGATAATCTTGATAATCTCTGTATTGACCGCTTGTTGTGCCTTCTTAAGGAGTCAACCTCACCAAGAACTGCTGGTGTCGGCCGATGAAAGTAGGAAATTGGTCGTTGGCAAGATATCGGAGAGAATTTAAAACAATATTTCATGCAAAAATGAACTGTTTTTTGGTAGTTTTCACGTGCAGGTTTCTGAATGAAGCAGGGTTCATTGGCGCACGGATCCGGCCCGTTTTCAGTCCGTTTGCCCCTAGTTTTCCGGATACGACAACGCAAAAGTCAATTTGATCGATTTTTGCGGACCTGAATCGGGACAAAATCCGTGTGCTTGAGGGTATTTTCAGTGAGGAATTGACCCAATTTTTATTAGGAAGGGCATTAAGTATTTTCAGCGCTTTTTCCAGGCGCGTATCCAAGGTGGGAGGCGGGTGGACGCCACATTTTGGTAACAAAATCTTTGAAATTGACCGAGAGATTTTGAGGATTTCGTTGAAATCGACGGTGAATTTTTAATGAAAAGCCACCGGTCGGTCACCCCCTCTAGTCCCAACCCCCTCCCTCCCTCTCTCCCCATCGATTTCAGACGGTATTTTATGCTACGTAATGTTCATTGACTTCATGACATTTTGAATGATGAATCACAACAATATGAAATACATCGGTCTGCTTTAAGTATAGAAGAGGGACATTTATTGTAGGGAACATATTCCTGTTACACCTGTATAGAACATCAAGTATCGGGGTTTTTCAAATCAGTATCCACAAGAATTTTCTTGGGTTTTGCATCCTCATCGCCACGTGAAGCTAAATTCATGATGCCTTCAAATGAATGACTAACTTATGTGAGCCACGTTGCTAAGCCACGCCTCGCGCGTCAGTGAAGACGTGCTACAGCCATCTCGGATATCACCAGGTACATTTCATTAAATCATTACCAGAAAGCTAAATGTCATTAGATTCCTGTGCCAGTAGCTGTCTGAGATGGGGGGTTATAGAATGTTACAAGTGGTTGTTGTGTAGGGTCTCTCTCTCGGTCCCGAGAGGGGTCGGCAGATGTTTCGGCGATTTTTCATCATGCATAATAATCCCATGATACAAATGACGTTGTTCATAATATTTACTAAAACAATGAATATTATTGTTGCTGCGTGACTTTACAGGATAAGACGTAGGCTCTAACGACACAGACTGTGTGAATGGCCATAGAACGGGAGGTGGGGAGGCAGGCCTACTTCATTGTAATTCTCGTAGCATTTTCCTATCATGTGAGGATGTAATTTTCAACTAACGAGAGATAAGCCTTGGCGTCGGCGTCGATTCGAACATATCCAGCTAATCTTACATTTTCGGTCAGCGTACTCTCTAAATACCTTTAAGGAGTGATAGAGTTGGTCGCTGGCATGCGAAAATTGACACCTTCTTAAGCATTTTTCTCTCCTGACGAACCTCTGTACTCGATTCGTATGCTGTATGCTGTTTCTTCGCCCTTGCACTGTAAACACGAATAAGCCCGAGAAACCCACGGGAATGGGTTCATTCCTTGTCCCCTAACTGGACCCGTTTGCCATGGGTTTCTTTGAAATGGGTACAAGAGAATGGGCTCACGGTATCCAGTACTTGTTCTTCGGGTATGAAATGAATAGGTCCTTCGGTTGAAGTAACCCATAACGACCAGTTTCATAGGTCACTTAGGCCCATCTACGATTGCTACCTGTGGGGTGTTGGCACCCATGAGCAGCTTTTGGGTCCAAATGACCTACCCCGTTGGGTCATTTGAACCCATGGGGAAATCAGTATTTGTACCCATGGGATCGGACGATTTTTTACAGTGTACACTACCAGAAAAAGGAATGCTCAAATTCATTCTGATTGCATAGGCACCAGTCAGGATATCAAGAAACACATCTTTGATCCTTGTAGAGGACCGTTTAGACGGAGACCTCCGACCCTGCCCTTAACATCTCACACAGCCCCCGGCGACATCCATTCTTTAACACCAAACCATATGCTGTCTTAAATGGTAACGCGTGCCCTTTATACGCTGGCAGACGACATGATGATTTTGTAACAAAATGACGCCGATTTCGCGACAGTTTTTTTAGTCTTTCACATCTCCTCATCATTAATAATGAACGCATTGACGGAGCTTGACACAGAAACAGGAAACTGTGGTCACTTGGCAGCAGAGTGGCGTTCAGTTTGACCGCAGGAAAGGGAAACCCTGCGGTTTCTGCGGCATGTGCAATATCTGCCTTTTAATGCCTCTTCTATTCATCGGACAAAAAAGTAAAGTCTGGGCAACATCTAACTTCGACCCAATGGAATGCGGAAGTCATTTAATGTGACAGAGCTTTGCGGTTTTTAATCATGCCTGTCGATCATTTGTGGTCATTCCCCTATTGTTCGCGCTGTCCACTGGTTATTCAATAGCCATGTGTGATTAAAGGTCCGTGGAAAATCCAACTATCAATTTCCTAACTTCCGCATTCCTTTGGGTCAAAGTTAGATGTTGCCAGACTTTAAGCCTGTAAAGGCCCGTTTACACTAGGTTGCACCAAGTTGCAAGTTGCTGCAACTTGCAACTTGTTGAAAACTACCTGGGACGGTTGAAGGCCCGTTTACACATGCAACTTTTCATATGCAACTTCATGCAACTTGTTGCATAAACCTGATGAGACCAAAAATTTCATCAAAGTTGCATTGTGTAAACAGGTATGGAACTTGTTGCAACTAACTACTGCAACTTGTTGCAAATTACTGCAACTTGTTGCAAATTTAGGATCCAGATCCTATTTTCTGGTGAAGTTGCAACAAGTTGCACGTTGCTGACCAATGAGAATACAGCAAGAAATCATGTGACGTATACTAAACCCAAAATGACTGCGGAACAAAGGGTTCCCGCCCAAATTCATGCAACTTGTTGCTAACTTTTGCAACTTATCGCGCTGGATGTTGCAATGTGTAAACGAAAACCGGTGGACTGCAACTAGTTGCAGGTTGCAGCAACTTGCAACTTCGATGCAACCTCCAGCGTGATCGAGTTGCAACAAGTTGCATATCCGTTTACACATGCAACTTTTATGAAACTTTTTGGTCTCATCAGGTTTATGCAACAAGTTGCATGAAGTTGCATATGAAAAGTTGCATGTGTAAACGGGCCTTAAGCCTTTTAGCATGTCCTGTTCTTAGTGATCGGGCCAACATGGTCAGAACATACCGTAATTTCACATCTGATAGATCAGCTCACTGCCTTGATTGCCAGCACCTTCTGTGTATAACTGGTGTACGGCCAATCAACGATTTTCGAAATTTCGGCATTTAATGTGAAATCGACCACAGGCAACTAAGGCGCGCATGGTGATCAGGGGTCATGCCCAAAACATTTGAAAGTCATTTCGTCAACTCGGTCAGAATTTCCACTTCTCGCGTTGCTTGGAACGAGACCAAAAGAGCAGCGGTTCCTGACCTCTGAATCAGTGACACAAACAAAACCAGTATTTAGAGTCAACTTGCTGTCGATGTTTGACCCTGACCAACGCGTTTATCGTATCAACGTTAATAGGGAGGTTTCGCAAATCTGACGAAAAACGAAGTACGAAATACAAAATTGGGCTCATTTCCATGATGTAATCTATTTCAGGAGGTGGTTGGTACCACAAATATCGCCTGCTGCAAGAGCGTCTTTCAACGTATGACGTTAGACCGATAGAGTTATGGTGTATATCAAACTTTGAAATTTATCTTTCGTTTCCACTTCGTAGATACGAAGTGGAAATTTAAAAATTGAAGATGTACCATAACTCTTTCGGCCTTACTACATGACATGCTAAAAGACGCACTGGCAGGAGGGACATTTGGGGTAACAACCATGCCATCTCCAGAAATCATGAAATACATACGTCATGGAAATGATGTTGAATTTCGTATTCGTTCTTCGTTTTTCGTCAGATTTGCGAAACCTCCCTAATACACAAACGTTGGCCTACCGAACAAATGTGATTTATATCCCTAAGCCGATCCTTAACAAACAGATCTTAATTACTGAACAAAGACAGGAATAATAGCATCATTAAAGAAGCAGTTATTTTACTCCTGAATAGTTAAAGAAATTTATAATTGGTCATGTTTCCTACCACCTGCTAGGATTATGATAGGTTGAAGGTTGGGAAGGCACAGTCTGGTCCGGGTTAAGTCACACCCAACACGTCACAACCCTTCTTAAATTAGGTTGATTACACCCTTGATATTTTGGGCACTAATTAGAAGATGATCATTGGGCAGGGTGGTGCGTTTTAGCGCGATTAGGCATCAATGGTCACATGCAAATTGTGAGCGATCTCAAGTGATGATCTAAAACTTGAAGTTCCTCGTTTTTTTGTCACCTTATTCCTTCACGGGTCATTTGGGGGGGTGGGGTGGAGGCTGGGCATGACCACGGTGATGGCGCATGTGGTTGAGCGTCTGGCGCGAGACCCAGGCCGGTTACGGGTTCGATTCCCTGCCAAGACGCCACTTTTTTATTCTCAACTGGTCTGAAAAGATCAAGTGATGTGCTGAATGAGCTGTTTCTTGAGTTCTCCAGAATAATAATGGAGTTCTTATATAGCGCATTCCCAGTAACTGCTCAATGCTCTTTACATTATTACCCAAGCTATACCGGTAGGCCTGTTCATTTCATATCTCCACTCCCCGGGGAGTATTACAGTCCGGCAGCCGATTTCAGCGCTCTTGGACTAACATTCACAAAGACCAGGTGCCCCTTTTACACCTGGGTGGGGTGAGACAAGTGAGGCAAAGTGACTTGCTCAAGGTCACAAGCGAGCGTGTTTTTTTCTTGGTCAGGACTGGGAATCGAACAAGGTGTAACTTCTGTGAGTGTTTCTGTAGCTAAGTGTTCCCCAACAACAGACGCGGCCTAGAATGGTTATTGTTGGGTTAGTTGCCGCTTAATCCGTAGGGAAACAATAAGAAAAACACAGAAATACGGGGAACACTGATCGACTTTACACCGGGAGTCCGTCTCGCTAACCACTAGACCACGCCGCTCCTCCGTAGTTTCTTGGGGAAACTGGGGTTATAATGGGAAGCGCTTTGAAACTGTAAGACAGTGGACAGCGCTATATAAAGCTTTATTTTTTATTTCATAATCACTGTTTCCCATTCTCACTGTTTCCCGGTTTTTTTGCAACGTGATCTGTCACCGAGCGATGGCTAGCGAACTGAACCAATATCGAAAGGTACATCATTCTCCAATTTCATGAAAAATGAGTAATAATTTGCATAAAGAATAACGCTCGCTTTTAATCAGTTAATTAGCCTACGAAATCGCCTTTGATATCCGTAGCCCAACAAAACCTTTTACCTGCTAAAGAAGAAGTTTTCGTTCCTGATTTCTTCTTTGAAATTTACCATGTGCTTCTTTGAAATTCACAAAGATCAAACTGTTCCCCGCCTCGGATCCGCTTCTAATATTTATATGACTGATTGTAAATTACTTTTCAACTAGATTCCTTGATATTCCATTCAATCCGCCATACTTTATGACAACACTAATTGTCCTCCTCTGATTGGCTGAGAGACGCGCAGATGGCAAACGAATAAAAGATCATCCCGCATTTTCCAATCAAATTTAATTGGCTGCGCCGAATCGGCTTTAATGATTGGATCAAAAGGAGAAGGAAGGTTCGTCAGTGAGGCAATTTGCTAAATCATTTCACCTTTTGAGTTAACGTGAAAACACGCGAGATCTCGTTGTTCAAAAGCTTTTTTCTTAGAGAACTTAGCTGCTTTAAGTCTGCATTGTAATTAGTATTGGTGTCATATACGGACAAATTTGTCTTTCTCCGGCGGACTAATCGTTCCGTTTCATCTCAACCCCTGCATTCGATGTCGACGGACTCACAAGATTAACCTACTTTGCACTTTTATTTTCTATTTCAGACCTCGTTTGCACTTTTATTTTCTATTTCAGGCCTCGTTTGCACTTTTATTTTCTATTTCAGACCTCGTTGCTCTCACTGACCTCGGGCAAGACACTTAACTTAACATGTTGTCACCGTGCCAAAGCGACTGCGGCATGATGAGCATGTCGGAACCGACCAGCCCCCTGATGTCTCCACAAGGAAAGAGCAAAGCAGGTAAGGCACGCGTCCTTATTGCCAGTTTCACTCCGGTTTCCTCCTGCATAAATTAAATCGTCAAGTAACCAACATAAAGGTTCAACTGACAAAGTTATAGTTAGCATTTTATAAATGTGGACAGTATCCCTTTAAACCTCAACAGATTTGCATTCTGACTCTTCCATATGATAGGCAAGACCCTTCTGCATGTTTAGTACAGATTTTGTTGAATTCAGACACAAAAGGACTGAATTAATGAGAACGAACGATGAGAGCGCATAGTCTCGCGTCACCAGCCTCTCTCTCTTACAGGAGAGAGTCTGGTAGCAAAGGCCAAAACTTTCGTTACCGCCAGGTGGCGAGTGTCCAGCTCAGAGCATCCGAATCTGATTGGCCAACGGCTGATTAAACATGGCTGCGCCCATGAAACGCATGATGAACGAATGAGTCTGAGGGAAAATTTACCTTTAGCACGGCAGGAACGACTATGCATGGTCATCGATTGACGGAATAAGCCGATTGTATAATAGGACTTACATTTTGTGCCATGGATTAGGTCAGTTCCGACCAGGGATTCTACTAAAGTTCAGCCAGACGGTAAATCGATCCTTATACAATACAATTCCACTTTATTTCATCGGCAATCCACCTCAAACGACCAGGCTCGATCGCCTTCTATATATCACTCGGCGAAAACCACGATAAAACGTGTTAAAAAGGTAAAATTTCCCTCGGACTGTTTCGTTCCTTGTTCGTTCATCATACGTTTCATGGGCGCAGCCATGTTTTTCGGCCGTTGGCCAATCAGATTCGGATGCTCTGAGCTGGACACTCGCCACCTGGCGGTAACAAGATTTTGTAGTCTGTTCTACCAGACTCTCTCCTGTAAGAGAGAGAGGCTGGTGACGCGAGACTATGAGAGCGCAGGGTCATCTGTGTACATTTGAATACTAGTAGGCTAACGTACATGGAACGCACATGGAACACTTCTACATGTAATTGTGCTGAAAATAGCTCTGTTATCCTCAGAAATGGAATTCAAGGCACCAGGTTGACAGATTCATGTACCCCACTTCCATAAAAAAAGTTGAAGCTCCTGCCTATCACGTAAAGCCAAAATTCAGGCAGTGAGAGACATCTGGTGGCAACACATGGAGTGTATCCCTCAGTTACTGCATCGTTCGCAGTTAAACATTTATGTTTGATTCCTCCTTTATGATTAAATTCAATTTAGATTCAATCAAGTGATTCTCAGGCGTATGTCACGTGCTAGATTGATTCACGTGACCCCCTGACACACCTAGCCACAGCGGCCGCCCATCCCCAGCAAACCCACGACGGCAGCCGTATGAGACAAAACGCCGATATATTTCTATCTCGGAAAATGAGAAAACACAAATTGTGACGCCGATGTTTTGCATGACGACTTGACATTCCGATAATGAAGCTGCAAGATGCCGTTAAAGTCATTATGATGTAATTTGTAACAATCGACCTGGGTCGGGAAGTATCTGAGGTTCTGCCTAGTCTCGCGCAACCAGCCCACCTCGGTCATACTCCGAGGTCGTCAGACCGAGGGTCTGGTACAGAATGCAATTTTCATTGTAATTGCTTATTCCGAAAATTCAAAATAAGGGGAGCTTCGCTGATTGGCTAGTCACTACCAATGCATCATGGGTCTCAAAAATTGGTGACGTAGGCTGCAGTTTTAATTTAATTTTTAATTTAATTTATTCGTGTATTTAAGAACAAAGATAAGATAATCATAAAATAGTACAAACAATGTCTAAAACAAAAATGTTGCATGCTTATTGCGTTGATTGTGCATGCAAGCAGTGCAGTGTAGTTGTGTTCTACGTCATTGTCGGTAGATTGTCCGCCATGATGGTTTTACAAGTCAAACTAACCATATGGACCAGACTCTAAAATTGGAAATTTATTGGAAATTGCAAGAGTCTGGTGTTCTGCCTTGACGGCAATCGTCGTGAGTCCAGAGTCGCCAAAAGGTGACGCCTTGGTAGATGGAATTTTACAAGGATGATACTGTAATACATCCTTGAAGTCAGGCCACTGTTCCCCGGGACGCAACCCCTCTGACTTCGAGCGGGACTCCAGCGTCGTGTAGTCAGATCAAGTCACGATTAATCTCATCACAAATCGATGGCAAGCCGGTCGGTTCCCTGGCTTGGATCGGAGAAAGTTGGGAGGACGATGATATCAGATATACAATGCGTATTTAGAGAACATAACCTGACTATAAACCTCTGAATTTGATAACTTTATTGAGCACCATAAATATATACATACAGTTATAAAACGATACATTAAACAAGTGCCCAAAAGGGATTACCCAAGGGGGTCAGGTGACCCATAAAAGGGATCCCAAAATGAGAGATTAAAAAGGAACACACAGCGGAAATAAAACAGCGGAGAAATAAAACAATGTACGATATCAACTAAAAATTTGAAACGAGAACACACGAAGGCAATAAAACAATGAAGTGAACTAAAAGTAAGAATAAAAAGTACCAACTCTGGAAAGTATCAACTGTCTAACTGTCAAAATACGAATAGATACCATATCGTCAATCCTCGATGGTAAGGTCGTTATCATCTGCATGACCACCGCCCACTGGTGCCCCGACGCTACTCTGATGAGAGAAATAGGCCTATACCACCCACAATCAGAACATGCAGAGGGACCTATGGACTTTATTTTTGATTTGGATGATGCATCTCCTTGGAGGAACACCCCAAGTTGCGTCCACTATCGAGTGATTAGCACGACACAATTCTATTCTGATCGACATTTTGGACAAAACAAATTTCGATCCACTTAAAAACCCCAACAATAGATTACAAGCGGTGGCGCACGCGTCGTCTACTTTATATTCTCCGAGTGGTTGCGACGCGTGCCGAGTGCGCACCGCCACGATCGGCGAAGGTGACACCATAGCATGACTGCTCTGAAAGAACGAAGTGTCACGTGTTTATCTAATACTAGAGTCCTTTGTGGTTTTTAAGAACCGCAAATGAGACAAGTGGCTCGCGTTTAATGACCCAAGTTAGGCTACGACGTAACTGATGCCGTTGGTGCGCTGTATAATCAGCTTTCGTCCGTTGATAGTCGAATTTTTAGCCACACATTGATATAAGACCATCATTATATCGGCCTGTGATGAAAAGCGCAAACTTCGGCTGATTTTACCAGGTGTGTCTGCTGCCAAATTAGTTGAAGAGGAAACACTGCCTCACCTCTTCAAGGTCATTGCAGCGTCACCATGTTTGAAGAGTCCAAACGAGGCGACTGGCAATCAGGACAACAGCCCCGTTCGCCATTCAAAGCATCTTTCCGCCGTGAGCTATTGGGAATGGCTATAGGACAACATGTTTCGAAATTTTGGATCAAATCAAAAGATTACCTATATCCAGGTTTGATGATTTTTTGTAAAAAGAATTTTAAAAAGCACAAGTAAGTATTTCAGATTCCATGTAATTATTTTGACCCGTGCTGCCACAAGATCCTGGTCTTAAAACCAAAGCTGATTCCAGGGGTTAGTGAGCGTCCGCCATATTGTCAGAAAGCGAACGACCGCTGGGGACGAGTTGGATCTTGTGACTCTCCGCCAGTGTTCAGAAATATTGGAGAGCGGGAGAAGGAATCTCGCGTATGTTTCTGGTCTCAGAGTGGCCCGATGCCAAATTGACTTGGTGGACATTTTCCGATTCGACCGCGCAAAGTCAGAGGATTGATCGGGTCAAAGTTGTCCGCTTGACCTGGCCGGGTATCAGACTTTTACTGGACATCTAAGCAGGGAATGAAAACACAGCATCGATAACAGATAAATGAATGGATGGCTAGGGGACATCAATTGCTTTTATGCGAGGAAAGATCTTTACCTCGGAGACAGAAAGCCAAGGAGGAAGCGATCAGATATATGGCAAATATATTGAAAAATGTCCGCTATCAATACATCCACTTCATCACACTGTTCACCCTATACATGTGGGGATAATAATCCTTTTCCATTTCCCCTTTTCCCACCACAGGAGATCGCCTCCTCGATATCAGTGGGAGAAGGAATCTCGCGTATGTTTCTGGTCTCAGAGTGGCCCGATGCCAAATTGACTTGGTGGACATTTTCCGATTCGACCGCGCAAAGTCAGAGGATTGATCGGGTCAAAGTTGTTCGCTTGACCTGGCCGGGTATCAGTCTTTTACTGGACTTCTAAGCAGGGAATGAAAACACAGCATCGATAACAGATAAATGAATGGATGGCTAGGGGACATCAATTGCTTTTATGCGAGGAAAGATCTTTACCTCGGAGACAGAAAGCCAAGGAGGAAGCGATCAGATATATGGCAAATATATTGAAAAATGTCTGCTATCAATACATCCACTTCATCACACTGTTCACCCAATACATGTGGGGATAATAATCCATTTCCCCTTTTTCCACCACAGGGGATCGCCTCCTCGATATCCCGTGTAAAGTTTGCGGCGACAGAAGTTCTGGGAAACATTACGGCATCTACAGCTGTGACGGTAAGTCGAATTGTCTAACTACAACTCTGTGACACTAGTCGAATTACATAATAAGTGCGAATCTACAGTGACGGTAAGTCGAACTGAACTACAGCTGTGAGAGTAAGGGCTGATTCATACTCGCTTGCGGACCGTCAAGCGCATGAAACTGATCGCAGGTTTCCACGACGTGAATGTGCACACGCAGTGAAATTGATCATAGTCGGCGCAAAATCNAAATCCGGACGGAGTATGAATCAGCCTTAAGTCGAATAGCAACTCCCGCTGTGACGGTAAGTCGAATTGCAACTCCAGCTGTGACGGTAAGTCGAACTGAAACTACAGCTGTGACGGTAAGTCGGACTGAAACTAGAGCTATGACGGTAAGTCGAATTGCCGCAAATCTGAGAGCCATACAAGGATATAATAAATAAAGCACCGTATACGTTTAAAACTCCCAAATCGTGTTTTTGTGTCGCCGCTGACAAACATTCACCAGGTCTCTCTCCTCATTTTTAGGCTGCTCAGGATTCTTCAAGCGAAGCATCCACCGCCACCGTATCTACACGTGCAAGGCCCAGGGTGACGGCAAGGGACGCTGCCCCATTGACAAGACACACCGAAACCAATGCCGGGCATGTCGGCTAAAGAAATGTTTTGAGGCTGATATGAATAAAGATGGTAAGTCGATATTAAATCTCTTCTACCCTCCTCGCTTCTCAGGCAATTAACACGCATTTTTTTCCCTGTAGCGTCCACATATTAAAGTGACCTCAGCAAGGGCAGTTAACACAGCGATGCCTTGCAATACATGTACGGCAGGGAGATGCCGATGCTGTTATAGCCTATTTGATGATCTTTGAAAGCCACCAGGGGGCGAAGACCAGGTTTGACCACTGAATTCCAAGATATAATGACATAAACACGTTTCGTGCCGATGGCGAGGGTACGCTAAAGAAATTAACCCTCCTGAGGTCGCTCGTAACTTTCCATCGAGTTTATGATTCTGATATCGAATCCTGGCGTCTAAATGCGCATCATCCGGGACTCTGGCAAAGTTATGAGAGTCGAACAGCTGATGACAAGCACCCTGGATTTACTGCTCCGAAAAATCATTTCAGATAAGTCTAAGCGAGTGTTGAACGTGACTAGATGGTAGGAATTCTCCTGTCATATTCTGAGCGGATTAAAGATGTAATTGTATCCAATGATCAATGCGACGCCATGTTGACAAAGCGGCCTGCGCACTTACCCCGGTAATGATGATTCCGCGCTCGGATTAGTGCGCGTTCAGAACGTCAATGTTGAGAGGTGATTTCTCGTCTACGAGTGGCTGGTTGTAATGAGTGTCATTCCGCGATGATATAATCCCTATCTGATCATAGAGATGACGGAAACCAGACAAATACCCTTCATGGCATCTGACCACCGACACTTGAAGTGGTTTCCAGTTTGTCCGTGAGGACTCAAGCTAAATTTTTACCATGAGGGAATAGAATATCTGTACTACACTGAAAATCTCTGCTTCATCAAAATGTCAGACGAACTTAGGGCTCGTTTTCCATATCACCAAACTGAGTATGTAAATTCGTCAAAATGACAAGTCCACGTTCGTCATTTTGACGAACCCTTGACGAGCATAAACACGGGTTAGTCAAGACGTCAAGTCCACGTTCGTCATTTTGATGAACCCGTGTTTATGTTCGTCAAGGGTTCCATTCGGAACGACCTGAGGCGAACTGCTTATCTATCCACTCGGCGGCGCATTTCACCTCGGACACAAGTCCAAGGCAGCCATGTTGTTATCAACAAACCCACGTGACCGACGTGGGACTATTTTCGCTGAATTTTGGCCTGCTAAGATATCCAACCTTATTTCCTGGATAAGTTGAGGCATATTATATATAAACTTACCGATATCTCACCCAATCTGCCAATTATTGATCAATAACGCAACGTTTTTGTGTGACCTATTTCGTTCATGCGCAGGGTGTGATGAGGCGACCGCATCCAAAGCCACAGAAACTGAAGGCAATCACTGCGCATTCAAGATGGCTGCCTTGGAATTGTGTCCGAGGGGAAATGCGAGCCGTCACGGAAATTGCCGAGCAGTTGCCTTCGGAAGTTCCGAATGCAAGGGTTCGTCAAAATGACGAACGTGGACTTGTTATTTTGGCGAATTTAGGTACTCAGTTTGGTGATAATGGAAAACGAACCTAAGCCTTCGACTCAGGCCTTTCTTTCCGAATCTGATGCTTCATTTCCTGGGTACTATCAACGTCTCCCTCCAGAAACGTCTGCAGATCACGTGATCCCATGACTGACTCTGAGCCAGACATGCCAGAGTCACCACAATTTACCCCTGTCAGCAGCTGACAATTTGGATGAATCGTTCTGGTCACGCCATGTGGTTGATGTTTACTACATGTCGTACACACCTGGAGGAGGGTTTCTGTAGGGCAACCAAAACGTATCATTGGATACGATAGAATGGAGCAGCCTCCACGGAGGGTGTGACTGTAGGTTACACACCCAGTATTACATTGACCAATCAGGGCCAGGTTGTACAAAATAGTACCATTTCCCCTTTAACACGATTTATTCGGTTTGGATATTTTTCTAAATCCTCTTTTTGTTCAATATGAATTAATACAAAATGTATAGTGTTTGTTGAAAAATCGGATGAATTTTTGGAAATGCTGTATGTCTTAGATTCCTCCGCAGGGGCGATTCACTGCCATGGGCTCTGGCAGACAGCTCGTTGCTTCTCTCCGCTGATCAGTGACCCCTCTTGGGTTTGGACCCCACTAACCCTGATATTATCACGGTCACCCACAACGAAAATTATATGGTTTGAAAATCTAGCTGAGGTCCTTGTAACCCCCAAATATTATAATCATCGGAGCTTCTGGATGCGAGTAACAGGGTACTATATTGTCGTCTCTTTAAAGGAAAATGGCTTGGATTTCTATTACTGGTGTGTAACCTGTACCTCACTAGACATGTGTTTGAACAGGCAGAAAGCTGTCGTTCCATGAATTACACAAGAAAACACCTCTGACGCCGTATCCCCTGCAGACAATGAGAGAAAAGGTTTAAAAGCCATNAATCTAAAACCCGTCTCGGCCATGAGAACGGCACCGGCTGCATCATCCACAACTGAACATGCTCACCGCGCATAATGTAACATCTCATCCAGGAATCAATTGCCAGTTGAAAGAAATTAACTCGGTATTAACTTGTGTCATGCTGATGTTTGCAAGGCACGATGAGGCATTGCACGGATCATCGAAAAACTGCGATCATCCAGAGCCGAATCACTGGATAAATCCGGTGAGGTTGGAGGGAACGGGGTTGGCGGATGAATACCGTTGGCAGTGGAGGGGTGGGGTTGCAACTCCAGGCCTTAACTGCTTTATACCTCATCCGTTTCTGCCCTCGTACATGGCACGCTCGGCCAAAATATGCATGCGAGAAAAACAAGTTTTTCGGTGACGTCTTGGGGGACAGACAGACTAGCTACGCCCCCTACCTTTACGGAACTTGTCAGGTGGGTTCTTGGGGCAAATTATTGACTCCTCAGTCCTCTAGAAAGAAGGGGCCTAATTAGCCAGACATTCTTTGCTAAGAAGGTTGAATGAGCTTTATAGCCCCTCCCCCCGGATTACAACTATGAAATGCGGTGAACGCAAGGGTCGATGGGTGCAATATACGAATACTTATGTCTAATCTACATGTAACTGTTAGAAATTTCGCTAACAATTTATGTGGTAGTGGTATATCGCACTCGAATGACCTGACAACATTATTGTATTTAAGGAATACGACTGCAGTGTTGCGATGGAGGCACGGAGCGGTACGACAGGGGACCAGTCTAGTACGGAGTTATCATTTGCATAATATAACGTCGAATCTGATTCGTTAAATCTCTGCCACGAAACTAGCACTAACCAATCAGCGAGCCCCAAACTTTTCGCAGTACGTGAGCGAGCAGGTCGCCAATCAGAAAGCCTCTAAGAAGCGTCGTTCGACGCAGGCACCCTCGATTGCAAAAATTAAAATTGCTCCACTCAGCATGTTCAGGTAAAAGTGAAAATCAATTCACCTCGACTAGTGACACAGCAACCCTTACGATCTGTGACAGTTGATGTCCGTCCAACCGTGGCTAATGTGACAAACGAAACACCGATAAAACAGGACACATCGACAGGAAAATATCTGTCAACCTTTCCCGTCAATCCGCATCACTTCTATCAAGATAAAGTTCAATTGACTCCAGGTAGAGAGGGGGCCGTCTCATCAGCACTGGGCACATGCTCCACGCAGCGCTGAAATGTTTTGATACTTGGACGAAATTTTAACACTGTTATTGACGCTAGATCGCCATCTTGAAAACCTTGACGTCATCGTCGGTGGGGCCGCCATCTTTTTGGTCTTTCAATTGACGCGAACTTCTTTTTCAAGATGTTATTATTTGCAGAAAACAATATTTATCTTGTCGAAAATGAAACAGAATAACTTTATTATTACTTTACTCCACCGATGTTTGTATTTAATGTGTATCGACTCTATACCTTTGTACACCTATCTAAAACATATCTACTGTATATTGTAAGCGTAGAAAACGACGCGATAGGGTAACCGCTTTAAAAACAGAAGAATTTCTAAAAAATCGCTCCGCGCGCGCACTACTTTTCAAGATGGAAACCTACCGTCGATAGTAGTGGCCGGGTGATATCCTCGCCCAGATATCGCCACCTAGCGTCAAGTTTGCACTGAGCAGTGGAGTTTGCCGACCAGATCCGCGTACGAGACCGTAATCTGCCAATCAGATCCTCGTACGGGACTGTAGTTTGCCGGTCAGATCCTCGTACGGGACCGTAGTTTGCCGATCAAACCCACATATACAGGGACCGTCTCAGCACATCCTCCCATCGCAGGGCTTTGGTCTCACTCCTCTTCATCCGCTCGCGAGCCTGTGAAAAGGAGCGAGACCAAAGCCCTGCGATGGGAGGGTGTCTCAGCACTGAGCAGTAGAGTTGGCCAACCAGCGCCATAAAACAGCAAAACGACAAAGAAAAAGTGTCTAACCGCTCGACCATTGGTGGAATGATACACACCCATTGCCAAAGTACGGGCCGTGGACATATAGATTTGCCGTCATCAGTATCTCCACTTTTTATCGGGGAGATGACCAATTGGAAGAATAGCCATGCTCTGCACTTACAGTTAAACTAGTAATACATGTACAAATCACAATAGGCTATGCTCCCCCTGATTTTGCGTGGCGATAGTTCCCTTTGCCGTTTGGACGGTGTTCTCCTCATGTCCCTGTGACAGTTCGCAGATCCGAACGAAATCTGAAAAGCTGCTTCGGCAAAGCCTGATTGGCAACAGAGCAATGAATGGCTGAATGCGTCTTGCCCGAATACACTCACTAAGACTGAAGCAAACTCTCCACTCATCCCGAATCCACCCCTCGGCAAGTTACCAGATGAGAGTTACACTCAAAAGTTCGATTTCTAAGATTGAAATGTCGCGAGATCAGAGGTCTCTCATGATTTCACCTCCGCTCCGATGGTTGACACCGCAGTGAAGCGGAAACCCCGCCGGCAGTTTGTTCAGAAGCGCAGAAACCCAGGCTGATAAGTGGTGAACATCTCGTATTAGGCCTATAAACAAGTCATTATTGATAATGGAGGCAGGAGTAACGCAAGACGCCTGATTAACTCTGGTAGTGCTGCATTTGCTTCATGGGAAGGATCGCCTGGCGATGGCAATCGATTGGAGACACTTTCGATTGGTTACTCGGTGTGACGTCATAAGGAATGCGGCACAGAGTTCGCCTGTCTGGCTTTCAGCATGTGTAGCTTGACAATCTCCTACGAGTCTGAAAATGGAAAAAGTAGCCTAGGCCTTACCCACCGTCATCAATTTCATTGACAATCATATTTGATTAGAGTAGGACGGCATGGTGACGAACGGGATCATGGCATTTTCATCATTACCGATGATAGTGAACTGAGTAGGCCTACTTTGGGCTGTATGCTTATACAATACGATGGTCGTAGCAGCTCACGCCTGTCATTACAAGCCGTCCCCAGAGTCCGCCACTGTCGGCCGTCACGTGTAATCTCATCATGTATCCTCTTGATACCTTTTGTAAGGTTAAGAGAAGTTAAATAAACTATGTCTATGTCTATGTCTATGTCTATGTCTATGCCCACCCATCGGGAAGAGTCCCCGGGGAGCCCCTTCAACGATCGATCTCGCTTTAATCATCCGTGGCATGTCAAAGAGTTTGAAGAGCCCAGTTGATAAATACTCTCAACATCTCAAGCCAATCACTTGTTTTGGTTTAATGCGTTCGAATGACACGCGAGATCGCCTGAAGAACGGGCACAAACATAAGAAGAATCAACTCGGTTTTTTCTAAATTGCAACTCAGGGTTTTTCTAAATTGCGACTCTGACAATCGTGAGACCGGAAATCTGTTGAACGACAGGAGTTGAATTGAAGTGAAATCGGTGTTAAATGACTGCTCTCTCGATTCCGTGACAACCAGTTCGACCTCGTCCAAGCGGAATGATTGAAATGCGGATCGCTTGTTAAGAAGTTTACAGTCAGTATCCACTGCCACCTAGGGTGAGGATTGATTGGATAGAGTTCGCCTGCCTGTGGTAACATCAGGCTTCACTGGAGCCGAATCGTGCCATCACAAACGCCCGCCCCGACTGACAATAGCGACATCAAAGTGCCAAATCACCCGAATGAAATATCGGAACCTTTTGACCGCTGCTCAATACCCGCGGACCACCTGAGGAAGCAGACGACATCTAAACATACCACGTGATCACTTCGGCCAATTGCGTCAGGCGATTAGTTAGCAAAGCAGAAAATCAAAGTGTCACGTGACTGGCCAAGATGGCGACTGAGCAATCTGACCTTAGGACATGGGACGTCAGTCCAAGACAACTTGGCTTCACATTTCCGAGGATTCATGTACATTCTGATGTACCCCTTCCACCAACTTGACCTGACGCCAACAGTGGGTGATGGGAAATGTCATCTGTTAGTGTTATTGTGCGACTGAAGCTAAACTGCAGTTTTTCTCGCTGTTTCTCTATCGTTCTCTTGATGCAATCGTTTTATGTTCCTTGCCGTGTTAGATCGAGCGTCTCATGCGCTGCCTCTGCCCAGTCGGGTGCTCTCAAGCAAGTGAAATATAACATAACGTTTGCGGGATTTTTTATCAGCTGGAGTCTCTTTGGTATTGCTTGATTTGTCCTCAAAGAATGTTTTGTATTTTTACCATCACCGGTCATCAAACTCAACAAGAATCCTCCATGAAAAAGTGTCCGCGATGTCTTAATGGCCCGTTACAAATTGGGATAACTGCGATTATGTTGACATTTATGAATAACACAAGTTTGTGCATCATTGGACAACAACTCTCGGATCAACTGCCATCGACTTCTATCCTAATTTGCCCTGGAGCGGGAGTCTGACCTGTGACAATCATTATCTCTACCTGATCAACTCAAAAACAGATTAATAAATACCGTAAACGTCTGAAGAAACTCACGAATTGACATCTCCCCGGTCGAAAAATCGGCAGAGGTGAAAAAATCTTGCAAAAATCAAGTGACCTTATTATCAGAAGGTTTCTATCATTACCATTTTATCGGACAAACTTCCCACGACGGTGTTTTTTTTCTTCGTAAGGATTGACTCCATCAACCATGTATGAAACTCATCGAGAAAACTGCCAATAGGGATCGGATCGATGACCGAAAAAGTTAGGAGCGAGTTTTTTTTAAAAACGATGTCGTAGAGTCGCATTTTTCAGGCGGATTTGAACGGAAAACGGGCAGATGCAGGCGTGGATTCTCACGTGAAGAGGGCATTCGTCCAGCAGCCTTGATGGCCAGCTGGACGAATGCCCCTGACCTGCATCTTCGATAATCGAAGGCCGATCTGCTCACCACTGCGTTACATCGCACATCACCCTTCGAGAAATAGACCGGTCAGCCGAGTATCTTGGCACGATGCCAACTTTACCGGTCGACCAATCATATTGCACTTTATATCGGGTCTTCGGCTACCACTATTTGTACCACGATTCAAATTTTACAACACCGGTCCTGATTGGCCTCCTCTTCGAGAGGCAGTGGATTCGCCGCGGACCGGTCAATTTCTCGAAGGGTGATGTGCGATGTAACGCAGTGGTGAGCAGATCGGCCTTCGATTATCGAAGATGCTGACCAGCAGATACACCAAAATCGCAGTTGTAAGGTTGCAGAGACGGACTTGGCGTTGCAACTTGGATCTAGCTCATCCAACATTATTCGAAGATTATCAAGCGGCCTGCTGTGTGGTCATCAGCAACGCCGACACCAACAGGAGAAGCTGGACCCTGCAATGCCAGACCTCTTTGACATTACAACTGCCATGCATGCATTATACCTTTCCAAAGAAACAGGAGCAACAGAGCGATTGAGGTACTTGAGATACTTGGTCAGTGGATCAGAGACTGGACACCAAGCGTATGCACCTGCTTCGCCGACCTCACCACTGTTCGTCCGAGGTAGAGAGATACTCGCATTAAATACGACCTTTTCTCTTTCCAGCTGTTCAGCACGAGCGAGGCCCACGGAAGCCCAAACCCAAACCCTCCGACCCAGGCGAGCGAATGACACCACTCTCAATGAAGGGGGATGTGGACAGCCCAATCGACCTCAGCCTCTCTTCCAAATCTTCCGAGTCCTGCTCCCCACCGATCTTTCCCGAGCCCATCGTATCACCGACCTTTCTTCACACGCTTCTCGCCGCAGAACGCATCCAAGAGAACCCAGTCACGTCTGGTTTCGATCTCCGCAACCAGGGGGAGCCGTCAGCGTTCCAGGTGCCGTCGCATCTCCAGCTGACGGCGAGAGAGTCGCTCCAGGAGGTGACAGCCAGACTGCTGTTTGCGATCGTCGGATGGATTAAGCAGGTTCCTTCGTTCAAATCACTACCAAGCCGAGATCAGGTGCGTATCTTTTGGTTCCAGTTCGTGGTTGATAAAAGGTCGCAGATATGTGCCTCCCGAAACGCTGTTTGTGAGCGCTTTTGAACCCCCGTTCTGGTGAAGCTAAAAGTGAGCTGTGAAACACTTTCACCTTTCAGTTGGACTTGGAGCCCTTTCTAACAATCTTGTAGCAACAGGGAAGGTTTGATTCGTACTGGAACACTCACCCGATTCTCCCCGTTCCAGATCATCCTCCTCGAGGAAAGTTGGCGAGATTTATTCCTCCTAAACCTCGCCCAGTGGAGAGTTCCCCTGGACGTGCAAGCGGTCATGGAATGTGCCAACATCTCGCGAGAGACGACATCTAGCGAGAAGTTAGCGAGTACGGTCTCTGATGTTCGGTATATAAAGGATGTAGTCGGGAGGTTTGGCCAGTTTAACGTCGATGTGACGGAGTATGCTTGCATGAAAGCAACGATTCTTTTCAGACCAGGTAAGTAGCCTAGCTAGCGACGATGCGAAAGGGCAGGCACAAACCACTGCACGTTGACTGTGCCGTATGGCAGACCCTCGAAAGGAAGTGTCCAACTTTAACACAACCTTGTCACGCAGCAACATCACGCCGTTTGACAGAGGAACAATATAAAATGCGAGCTGACAGGCACAAGAAAGCTTACCTGTCCTCCGATCCGAAGGACCAAGCTAACCGTCATTCGTTTTGTTTCAGAAACGTTTGGCCTTCGTGACCCGGCCACAGTCGAGGCATACCAGGACCAGTCCCAGGTGATTCTGGGGGACTACACCAGACGAGTCTACCCAGGACAGCCCACACGATTCGGCAAGCTTCTCCTAATGCTGCCCTCTCTGAGAGGAATCAGCTGCCAGGCTATTGAGAGACTTTTCTTCAAGGAGACCATCGGAGATATACCTATTGACAGACTCATTTGTGATATATATCAAGGGGAGAGGATGCAGTGATGCCTGGAGGCCTCGAACCTGCCCCGGATACGTGGGCTTGGACTGTATCGAAATTTTGAAAGTAACATCCCTAGATAAGAAAAGACATGAGATCGCTAAGTACTCCCGTTTCTTAACCATGTCCGAGAGTTGAACTAAATGACGTTGCAACGAATTTTTGATACATTTACTAGCTAAGGTCTAGTCATTAATTGTAAATAGATATCGTGGATCGTGCAATAGTATACATATTTATTAAAGGTTAAACCTATGAAGATAAAAGATTGCACTTGGATGGATGAATACTTCCTAACCACTTGTATTTCATACTAAGAATACCGGTACTTAATAGCTTACTGCTTGCAGTTCGTTGGCTAGCCAACCACCATCCGTCGCCCCTACTTACTGCAGGTTGATTGTCCTCAACAAATCAGTTACATACATGTATGTACAAGTCTCCAAAACCTGTTGTAGGCCTCCCTGTGATGTAATGTACCTTGGTCGGGTTACCTTACTCCCGACCAAGTTGGGTGACTGCGATAAACGACACCGACTGCCCGTACCTGTCAGCAAGTCGACGAACAATAGATACGGGCTGTGCTAAGAGCAAACGTACGCTAAAAGGGCTTTGTGAATCAGGCCCCTGGAGTCCCAGTAGCTCTCCTCGCAGAAAGACAGCGAGCGTACGTGGTTTCTGCGTTGTTCAAAGTAAATTTGAAAGTCCTAGAACTAGATCCGGCAAATGACACACTGGCAGTCGGCAAACGGATGAGCAAGGGTACGTCTATGACTGTTTCTCTTTCTTACGTTGTTGTCTCTTTAAACAAAATCTGCAGCAACAACGAGCGATCAAAACAAGTAGTAAAAGGAATACAGCAAAACAAAACAAAGCAAGGAACAGAACGTCAAACATCAGCAGCTCATACCATGGCAAGTCACTGGTCACACTGCGCAGATGATCACCGCCATATTCCATCACGTGATCGATCCAGAATGCAGCAGTGTCCCGCGGCGTCATTGGCTGGGCTCGGAAAACCCTCGATGCTGATTGGATGGAATCGAAATACGATTGATTTTGTATGACCTTGTTTATCAGATTCGTCAAGCGGACTGTCGTAAGGTCCCGGACTCTAATGAAGTCTCCGAAGCCGCGGTCGGTCATGCGAATTGCGTTCCAGACTTGGTCACCGAAGAGTGGTATCCCTGCCATAGGGACGCCATTATACAGCGCCTCGTGTTGGCCATTGTTCCCACAATGGGTCACAAATACTTTGATGTTCTTATGTCCCAGCAGGTCATTTTGAGGCAGCCAGTTCATGATCAGAATGTTCTTTGGCACGGTTCGACCTTTCAACAATCTTATATCCCATTTCAAAATGACCTTGTGTGGAATCTCGGAAAGGGAGTCCAGAAGCGTCGCCGTCACCTCTTCGGGAAGATATTTGGCAAAACTACCAAAAGACACGTAAACGAAACCCTCTATCGCTGAATCAGCGAACTGCTTCAGTGTGGCGTCTGCAATGGGTTTAGGTTCCCGGATGTTGAGACCTCCAACACGGATGACGTTCGGCGAGACAGGAAACTGGTTGTCAAGCAAGTGGTTGATGTCTAGCAACCACAGAACGCTCTTCCTCTGAATATCTGCCAAACTCAACTGATCCTTGGTGTAAACATCGAAGCCTTGGTTCGAATAA
>NMRB01000037.1:233983-248396 GCA_002633025.1 Notospermus geniculatus
ATGACCTTGTCAATGTCATAGAGCCAAAGTGTCGCCCGTTTTTGTACTTCAGAAAGAGTAATGTTGGAAACATCGTCATATACTTCCGCCGCATTGAAAAATACAGCTACGAAGAATACTTTTCCGAGTGTTGCCAGTAGAGGGGGTGCGTTGTCACCCGTAAACAGGTCATCCAAAGCATTACGAAGGATAAGTGGCGACTGCAGCGCCGCATGAGGGATATCTGGCGGTAAAAATGCCATGTAGACGGCAAATGGAACGCCAATTTCATAAGGAATCAAGTACAAACATCTCATCATCCCATCATTAACGACAAAATCAAACCTTTCGTCTGCCAGTTTCTTCCATAACTCGTTGTTTTCTAACACTCCTCTGCACTCCCGGAACATCAAAATAAACCGTCTACGCAAGGTTTTATACCTCCCTAAAAATCCCAGGTTCGACAACTCCCCCGCTAACGCTATATCTGTATACTCTTTGGTTTGAAATACTGGCTCCGCAGACGTGTCATACGGAATGACCTTGACCTTCGAGTTCAATATTCCCTTGGAGACCTTGGCCTTGGAGTTCAAGATCGTGTGAACTTCGTGACCTCGAACGATCAGTCCTTCGGCTATAGAGTTCATCTGCATCAGGTGGCTGGCGATAGATGGCGCAAGCATGAGGATCTTCTTTGGAGCGACTTCACTCGTGAAGGACAGCAGAACGACCAAAGAAAAGAGCAAAGATTTTCCGAAATACATGTAGTTTGGTTTTGACTCCATCTCTGTTAGTGTTAGGTCTCGTTCACGTCGCCTTAACAATTTACCTGACGTAACAGCTGAAGAATTGGCCCAGAACACAAAAATACCGTCCGCAGAGTGAGCGACAGCTATGAGATCCTCCGTTATCAAATCAAAGTTTACCTGCAGTCACAGTAGCTGAGACGAAGCCGTCGAACGACTGTGGGTTTGGACGGACACATGATTATTTCCGAAGTTTGACTTCCCCTTCACAACAAGTCCAAAATGTTGTTGAAGAAATGTTTCACGTGGGTTATCCAACCACCAACAAGATGACGAGACCAATTCACAAGAATCAATCACAGTTGAGGTGATCTATGGCGTCCAACTGGTTTTTGTCGTGAATATGTGTCACGCTCTTTGTTAATAGTTGTACCGGTTTTTTTGAAAAAAATTTTGGTTGTACCAATGGATTTTTGGTTCTATAACTTCCACTTGTATTGAATGCGATATTATAGGTTAATCACGATCAGGTTTCATCGTTGGGGTTAGAGTACTTTATAAAGTGGCAATAACTAGGCCAACAGAGAGTCTCCATCAGGCCTACTTGATTTGGGCTGAACTACAGAGCTGGCAGAGTAGCTGGTGTTGGTCGTAATAAAGTTGTTGGTTGGTTTCCATTTATGAGTTGGCCTAGGTCCTTCAAAAGGAGGTCTAGTGTCTGCAAGATGTCTATGACTGTTTAACCTTATGCCCCTTCCCGCGACAGCATCGTCTGAAGAGGCAACGGCAGACGAGGAAAAGCATAGAAAGGAAAACAACCACAACTGTAAAAACTGCAAACAAGACGTCCCACATCAGGATTCGAATCCAAGACATCTCATTGGTCCTACTGAGCAGATGATCGGCGCCATGTTTCATCACGTGATCGATCCAGTAGGCAGCAGTTTCCCGCGGGTTCATGGGATGATCTCGGAATATTGCCGATGCTTTCCGAATGTTCTCCGAGTACTTTCGATCAATGATCACGTCTTTGATCAGACTGACGAACTTTTGTTTTGTAAGATCTCTGGCCCGGATGTGACGGCCAAATCAGCCTTCGATTCTTTTACAGTTAAACATTTGATCAGCAAAAAGTGGGAATCCGACCATGGGGACGCTGTTGTAGAGCGCCTCGTGCTGGCCGCTGTTACCGCAATGAGTCACAAACAATTTAATGTTCTTATGACCCAACACATCATTCTGTGGAACCCAGTTCATAGTGAGGACATTAGATGGAACAACCTGGTCGGGGCTAAGGGATTTTTCGTCCCACTTCCAAACAATCCTGTAAGGTATTTCCTTGAAGGCGTCCAAGAATATATTGACAATTCTTTTAGGAATATTCTTCGCGACAGTTCCAAAAGAAACATAGATAAAACCTTCAGTCGCAGAATCAACGAACTGTTTGAGTTTCCCTTCAGGGAGGGCTTTCGGTTCCCGTACGTTCAGACCCCCCACGTTGATGACGTTTGGCGATACCACCATAGGGGTAGCGATGACCTTGTTAATGTCATAGAGCCAAAGGGTCGCCCGTTTCTGTACTTCAGAAAGAGTAATAACAAGATGACATTGTAAATGTCTGATGGTTCCCGCTTGTTTAAGAGGGCCTTACAGGCATGACAGGCAGCCTGCTCATTAGGTTGTCATTTTGATGTGCTCAAATCAAATCATCACGTTTGACCTTGACCTCTGATCATCAAGGTCATTGCATAATCAAAATGGGCATCCTCAGTAACCTAATAGTGGGTGATATCATGCTTCCACCTCTGCCATAGGCAGAGATGTATCAAATTATCAACGTATGACCTTGACCTTGACCTCTGATCATCAGGGTCACTGCATAATCGGAATGGGCATCCTCAATAACCTTATAAGTATGAGGGATATCATGTCTCTATCACTACCACAGGCAGAGAAATTACAAATTTTCGTGTTTGACCTTGACCTTGACCTCTGACAATCAAGGTCATTGCGTAATGGAAATGTGCATCCTCAAAGGAGTTCAAGATCGTGTGAACTTCGTGACCTCGAACGATCAGTCCTTCGGCTATAGAGTTCATCTGCATCAGGTGGCTGGCGATAGATGGCGTTAGCATGAGAATCTTCTTTGGAGCGACTTCACTCGTGAAGGACAGCAGAACGACCAAAGAAAAGAGCAAAGATTTTCCGAAATACATGTAGTTTGGTTTTGACTCCATCTCTGTTAGTGTTAGGTCTCGTTCACGTCGCCTTAACACTTTACCTGACGTAACAGCTGAAGAATTGGCCCAGAACACAAAAATACCGTCCGCAGAGTGAGCGACAGCTGTGAGATCCTCCGTTATCAAATCAAAGTTTACCTGCAGTCACAGTAGCTGAGAGGAAGCCGTCGAACGACTGTCATGACTGTGGGTTTGGACGGACACTTGATCCGAAGTTTGACTTCCCCTTCACAACAAGTCCAAAATGTTGTTGAAGAAAAGTTTTACGTGGGTTATCCAACCACCACCAAGATGACGAGACCAATTCACAAGAATCAGTCAGAGTTGAGGTGATCTATGGCGTCCAACTGGTTTTTGTCGTGAATGTGTGTCACGCTCGTTGTTAATAGTTGTACCGGTTTTTTTTAAATTTTTGGTTGTACCAATGGATTTTTGGTTCTATAACTTCCACTTCTATTGAATGCGATATTATAGGTTAATCACGATCAGGTTTCATCGTTGGGGTTAGAGTACTTTATCAAGTGGCAATAACTAGGCCAACAGAGAGTCTCCATCAGGCCTACTTGATTTGGGCTGAACTACAGAGCTGGCAGAGTAGCTGGTGTTGGTCGTAATAAAGTCGTTGGATGGTTTCCATTTATGAGTTGGCCTAGGTCACGTAGCGATACCTTCAAAAGGAGGTCTAGTGTCTGCAAGAGCTATGACTGTTTAACCTTATGCCCCTTCCGGCGACAGCATCGTCTGAAGAGGCAACGGCAGACGAGGAAAAGCGTAGAAAGGAAAACAACCAAAATTGTAAAAACTGCAAACAAAACGTCCCACATCAGGATTCGAATCCAAGACATCTCATTGGTCCTACTGAGCAGATGATCGGCGCCATGTTTCATCACGTGATCGATCCAGTTGGCGGCAGTTTCCCGCGGGTTCATGGGATGATCTCGGAATATTGCCGATGCTTTCCGAATGTTCTCTGAGTACTTTCGATCACTGATCACGTCTTTGATCAGACTGACGAACTTCTGTTTTGTCAGATCTCTGGCCCGGATGTGACGGCCAAATCGGCCTTCGATTCTTTTACAGTTAAACATTTGATCAGCAAAAAGTGGGAATCCGACCATGGGGACGCTGTTGTAGAGCGCCTCGTGCTGGCCGCTGTTACCGCAGTGAGTCACAAACAATTTAATGTTCCTATGACCCAACACATCATTCTGTGGAACCCAGTTTATAGTGAGGACATTAGCTGGAACAACCTGGTCGGGGCTAAGGGATTTTTCGTCCCACTTCCAAACAATCTTGTAAGGTATTTCCTTGAAGGCGTCCAAGAATATATTGACAATTCTTTTTGGAATATTCTTCGCGATAGTTCCAAAAGAAACATAGATAAAACCTTCAGTCGCAGAATCAACGAACTGTTTGAGTTTCCCTTCAGGGAGGGCTTTCGGTTCCCGTACGTTCAGACCCCCCACGTTGATGACGTTTGGCGATACCACCATAGGGGTAGCGATGACCTTGTCAATGTCATAGAGCCAAAGTGTCGCCCGTTTCTGTACTTCAGAAAGAGTAATGTTGGAAACATCGCCATATCCTTCCGCAGCGTTGAAGAATGAACCACAGATGAAGAACAACTTTCCGAGTGTTGCCAATAGAGGGGGTGCATCGTCAGCCGTTAACAAGTCGTCTATACCAGCTGTGCGAAGGATAAGTGGCGACTGGAGCGCCGCATGAGGGATATCTGGCGGTAAAAATGCCATGAAGACAGCAAACGGAACTCCAATTTCATACGGAATCAAAAACCAACATTTCATGACACCGTCATTGACGACGAAGTCAAACTTTTCGTCTGCCAGTTTCTTCAACAACTCCTTGTTTTCTAACACTCCTCTGCATTCTTGTGCTAACATTTTAAAAAGTCTATCCATAATTTTGTATCTTCCTGAAAATCCCAGGTTCGACATCTCCGGTACCAGAACTAAACTGTGATACTCTTTGCTTTGAAACATTGGATCCGTGGACTGATCATAATGAATGACCTTGACCTTCGAGTTCAATATTCCCTTGGAGACCTTGGCCTTTGAGTTCAAGATCGTGTGAACTTCGTGACCTCGAGTGATCAGTCCGTCGGCTAAAGAGTTGATCTGCATCAAGTGACTGCCGACAGCTGGCGCTAGCATGAGAACCTTCTTGGTGGCAACTTCAGTGAAGGAGAGCAGAACGAGCAATAGCAAAGATTGTCTGAAATAAATGTAGGTTGGTTTTGACTCCATCTCTGTTTGTCTCGTTCACGGCCTAAGAATCCGACAAAATCCGAGGTAGAACTGGGTACTCAGAAGTCTCTTCACTCGAAGAATTCGCCTACCGTAGCCAATGGCGCGGCTCAGCCGTTGGGGGTTATTGTCTCGCCCGGAGATAGCCCTCTAAAGCATCACAGTTCAATCAATGAGAGGATGTCATAGACCGAATGATGTTCTGACCGCCACTGTGTCCAAAACCTAGTTGAGCCCGACTTTTTAACGTCGGTAAGAAGTTTGAGACCTTCGAACCAATAGACCCGATCACAAATTGACTTCTGATGACCTGAAGTCTTTTTATTGGGTCATTAGACAAATTGGATCTATAATCGTGAAATATTGTGTCACGCTCTTCGCTCGTTTGCGTTTGCGGCTGCGACGGATTCCGCATGCGATTAGGCCGTTTCTACCTGCGATTTAGCACGTGATTTTTAGTAGTGCACCCCCGTGTTCCTTCTAATTTTAGAATCCAGGTCGCATAGTGACGTCACGAGGGTGCATTCCCAGCGAAATCCCCGAGGCGTCAAGAAAAACGCGCGATACTTTGCTTCAAGGGCCATTCCCGGCGGGCGCGTTTGGCGACTCGCAGACGCGATCGCTGGTAGAAACGGTAGTATCCATTCTATGGACCGAGTCCAAATGGATTGAGTAACTTGGACTGAGTACCAAAAATGATATAATCAATAGTAATGAAATGTTATAATTTGACACAAGCTAGAACACAATCGATCGCAGACGCAGCAACTAAAGGCCTGTTTACACCGGCGGCTGGCGGGCGCGTTTGCGTTTGCGGCAGCGATTCCGCCTGCGATTAGGGTGCGATTCGGCCGTTTATACCTGCGTTTGCGGACGCGATTTCGCACTTGATTTTTAGTAGTTTGCTGGTATTTATGATATTATTTCCATGATATTTTAGTGATATTTTGTCATGCCTGGGCCAAAATACCACCACTGCGTAACCGTCAGCATACATTTTCATATACATGTAATATTCAGATACAACGTCCACTTAGTGACGAGGCCTATAAACTTACGTGTGGTTCCGGCAACAGCTTCCAATACAGTGAGCACGCAAACCACGCCCATGTTCCTTCTAATTTTAGAATCCAGGTCACATACATGTATAACTAGAGTTCAGTTGAGTCTGCATGCAGACTCTGGAGTCTCCGCCACGCGTCGCATGTCACACTAGGCCTAGCCTATAAGAGACACATGCACGGCCAATTTTGACCCGCAATACCACATGAACATGATGAAAGAACGAATGTAAGGTTTTATTGATGAAAGTGACGTAAACTGAACCGGAAACTGTTTATTTGATGTATTTTAATCCACTCTGCCTCGCGCAATTTGACTTCCAAAAGTGTCCGAGAATAGANACCAGTTTCTCCGGTCCTGTCCTATCCTCCAATCAGGAGGCCGAAATCCGCCCTCACCGGCGCAGGTTTTTCAAGCAGTCTCTCGTAACTGATCGGGGATTGACTTCGTCGGGGTTTTTCGTGTTGCTTGCCGAAATGTGCCGGATGAATTCGCCCGCTTTGCTGGGTGTCGATGGTCTACTATTTCATGGCTAAATGATGTGGATCTTCCTTGGAAAGTGAATAAAATAGTATATTTTTGAAGCTAGTTGATATCTCCCCTGGCGGAACCAAACCTATTTACCGCCCTCGGCCGCGGGTGCTTCAGTGGCTGGTGGTGGGAACTCGTAGATATGACCACTGCCGAAGATCCTACAGATAACCTCGTGTCCATTCTTTACCAGTGTCTCGCCATTACCGAAACACTTGTCGAAGTCGTCACGGCAATCTGGAAATAAACAAAACAGTAGAGAGGCCTTAGTGATTGTACGTTTACGGTGACGCATTGGAGATCTGTACCGTTCTCGGTGACGCAGTGGAGATACCGTTCTAGGTACTCCTTCATGAAGTCTGAGCACAAATACTGTATTCTGAATGGATGGCAAGGCCAAAGATCTCATCACATCACGAACTACACTCCTCTCGCAGTGTTTTGTTTCGCTCCGTACCTACGCTTCACAAACCACTGCTTCGAATGGCCGGTATTCTGCCGATTTACCGCCAGATGGCACCACTAACTGTTCCCGCCGCCGCGCTGGAGAAAGTGTTTTAGGATTTTGCTCAGTTGCAGCCTGATGGCGGGCGCTGATTGGTTGGACAGTAGTGGTGCCATCAGGCGGTAAATCGGCAGAATACCGGCCATTTGAAGCAGTGGTTTGTGAAGCGTAGGTACGGAGCGAAACAAAACACTGCGAGAGGAGTGTAATCACGAACCTGCTTTAACAAACATCATGACCTGAAACTCTCCGTTACACTTCCAGGTGTTGCATCTGAGGACGTACTCCTCATCCGGCTTCATCCATTTGTCGCGGCCGATCTCAGTGTGAGCGAGGCACATTCCTGGGAAAGAAAGATGGGAGGGGATGAAATTTAGCATCTTTTTCAAGTTTGCAAACCTCCGACCAGCAACGGTCCTACTCGAACACAGGACGATAGGGTGAAACATTTTAAAAACTCGGTAGCCTACTATTCGAAGTTAAAGGCCCTCTAGTCCGAAAGTGGGCGGGGCTGACGAAACCTGTGTTGCCACCTATTGTCAACTTTTGGTACTAACAAATCAGTAAATTTAATAATTTAAAATCGCGTTTCACAACGTATTGTTTGTTTTTGAGCGTAAAATCATAAATATATTTCAGCTACAAGAACAAGATAGATATTAAAAAATAGATAACATTTATGTTTTTTTGTTATTTTGTTTTGTTTTGGTATACACGGTGCTGCCACCTGTACGAAGGAGAATAACTATTATGATCAACCATGTAAATAAACAAACCGTAATGTTTACATTTCGGACTAGAGGGCCTTTAAAAAATATACCAAGATGACGTCATGATAATGATGTCACGTACCAGCAGTTGGATCAACCTTCTTCTGTATCTGACCTCCCTTGCACTCGTACTCTTCCTTGTTCTTTATGAACCAGTCGCCCTCGTAATAACAATCGCTACCATCCTTGCACCCTGGAATAAAACAACCGGTATTTGATCGAAGTGGAAGGGCGATCATTCCAATCCGCCATTTTGCTGTTTTGTAATCTCGATTTTCATTGGTCGCCACAGTGCATAGCTAATTAACCCGGCGCGCTATCCAAGCTGAAACAAAGTGACTGCACAGAGAGCTGGGCTCGCCGAATAGTCACTCCCATAAAACGAGATTTTGAGAATGAGAAATGCCAACATACGTGGCACCAAAAAAAGATTTTTGATGGCACCCATAGGCCTACTACAAATGCAACTCTTCACACAAAGTCAGATAGCTCAAAAGTGACACAACCATGTGCTCCTCACAGATGGCTCAAATGCGATACCATAATCTATGCTCTTCACAGATGGCTCAAGCCTGATACCATAACCTCTGCTCTTGGCTCAGTGTCCATTCTTTACCAGTGTCTCGCCATTACCGAAACACTTGTCGAAGTCGTCACGGCAATCTGGAAATAAACAAAACAGTAGAGAGGCCTAGTGATTGTACGTTTACGGTGACGCATTGGAGATCTGTACCGTTCTCGATGACGCAGTGGAGATACCGTTCTAGGTACTCCTTCATGAAGTCTGAGCACAAATACTGTATTCTGAATGGATGGCAAGGCCAAAGATCTCATCACATCACGAACTACACTCTCGCAGTGTTTTGTTTCGCTCCGTACCTACGCTTCACAAACCACTGCTTCGAATGGCCGGTATTCTGCCTATTTACCGCCAGATGGCACCACTAACTGTTCCCGCCGCCGCGCTGGAGAAAGTGTTTTAGGATTTTGCTCAGTTGCAGCCTGATGGCGGGCGCTGATTGGTTGGACAATAGTGGTGCCATCTGGCGGTAAATCGGCAGAATACCGGCCATTTGAAGCAGTGGTTTGTGAAGCGTAGGTACGGAGCGAAACAAAACACTGCGAGAGGAGTGTAATCACGAACCTGCTTTAACAAACATCATGACCTGAAACTCTCCGTTACACTTCCAGGTATTGCATCTGAGGACGTACTCCTCATCCGGCTTCATCCATTTGTCGCGGCCGATCTCAGTGTGAGCGAGGCACATTCCTGGGAAAGAAAGATGGGAGGGGATGAAATTTGGCATCTTTTTCAAGTTTGCAAACCTCCGACCTGCAACGGTCTACTCGAACACAGGACGATAGGGTGAAACATTTAAAAACTCGGTAGCCTACTATTCGAAGTTAAAGGCCCTCTAGTCCGAAAGTGGGCGGGGCTGACCAAACCTGTGTTGCCACCTATTGTCAACTTTTGGTACTAACAAATCAGTAAATTTAATGATTAAAATCGCGTTTCACAACTTTTTGTTTGTTTTTGAGCGTAAAATCATAAATCTATTTCAGCTACAAGAATATTTATCAAGATAGATATTAAAGATAGATATTAAAAATAGATAACATTACTGTTTTTTTGTTATTTTGTTTTGTTATACACGGTGCTGCCACCTGTACGAAGGAGAATAACTATTATGATCAACCATGTAAATAAACAAACCGTAATGTTTACATTTCGGACTAGAGGGCCTTAAAAAAGATACCAAGATGACGTCATGATAATGATGTCACGTACCAGCAGTTGGATCAACCTTCTTCTGTATCTGACCTCCCTTGCACTCGTACTCTTCCTTGTTCTTTATGAACCAGTCGCCCTCGTAATAACAATCGCTGCCATCCTTGCACCCTGGAATAAAACAACCGATATTTGATCGAAGTGGAAGGGCGATCATTCCAATCCGCCATTTTGCTGTTTTGTAATCTCGATTTTCATTGGTCGCCACAGTGCATAGCTAATTAACCCGGCGCGCTATCCAAGCTGAAACAAAGTGACTGCACAGAGAGCTGGGCTCGCCGAATAGTCACTCCCATAAAACAACGAGATTTTGAGAATGAGAAATGCCAACATGATACATGGCACCCATAGGCCTACACTACAAATGCTACTCTGCACACAAAGTCAGATAGCTCAAAAGTGACACAACCATGTGCTCTTCACAGATGGCTCAAATGCGATACCACAATCTATGCTCTTCACAGATGGCTCAAGCCTGATACCATAACCTCTGCTCTTGGCTCAAACGTGATACCATAACCTCTGCTCTTCACAGATGGCTCAAACGTGATACCATAACTTGGCCTACTGCTCACAGACGGCTTAAACACCCAGCACCACAAAGGTGAAAGCACTTTTTGCAGAGGAGCATCCACTCATGATCTTAAACCATCTCTCGTTTCGGTCCCTAATTGTTTCGCTCTGGCGCTCTCTCTATTCACCCCTTGGGAACTTGGACTGGATCACGAAGGCCAATGTCGGTTCACCAGTTTGGCAGGAGGTGGCTGGGGACTACAAATTGTGATAACGTTGGCCTACTATCCCATGACGAATGGGGAAACACAGTTGCTTTTGCCTGTTAATCATTATTTTAGCCTAATACATGTATAGGCCTACCTACCCGAGCACGGCCTTTCCGGTTCCGGTTGTGGAGCAGCAGCAGCGTCATCATCGTCGTCAGCATCAGCGTCGGCATCGGGGGCGTCGTTTTGGCACACCACTGTGTGAGATGAAATGGCAATGTTAGGCTATGCATTTCTAACTAGGCACGCAGGTGGACGCAAGGGCTTGAGGCAAGATCCCCAATACAAAGATACCAATATACCAAAGATACCAAGATCCCCTTGGGGAGGAGCGTTCCAACTCGGGTGTGGCGGTACGAAGTCGGCTCCCTGATATAAAATCCATGGAATTTAGCCCCCTGTTTACGTATAGGGGCCTAACTTGGCCTTGGCTATATTAAAATCGAGTCGGAGACGGACCGGAACTGCCCAAGGTGCAAGATGACGTGGATATGCTGCGTTTTTCTGTTCCTTATGACAACCTCCCATAGCAAGGTTTTGGGTCTCGCTCATCTTCATAAAAGTGTGAATAGATGAAGGGAGGCGAGGTTAAACCCCTCTTGGGGAGGATGATTTCGTGAAATACAGGCTGGTCCATGGCGTCGACCGGAGAACAATGATTGATCATGACCTATCGGGCCGACACGGACGACCAGGGCTGACAGTTGGAATGTTGTAAAAACACGTACCAGTTCCGACGGCCACAATCAACAGAAACAGGATCTTCCACGAAGGCATCTTCTTCGTTTTGTTGGCCTTTAAAGATAGTAAGAGGGAGTTGTTGCTTGGTGGACATCTTATAGGTTGCACCAAGTTGCAAGTTGCTGCAACCTGGAACTTGTTGCAGTCTACCTGTGACGTTTACACATTGCAACATCCAGTGCGATAAGTTGTAGAAGTTCGCAACAAGTTGCAGGAATTTTGGCGGGATTCCTTTGTTCGGCAGCCATTTTGGCTTTTAATAGTAGACGTCACATGATTTTTTGCTGTATTCTCATTGGCCAGCGACGTGCAACTTGTTGCAACTTCACCAGAAAATAGGACCTGGATCCTAAATTTGCAACAAGTTGCAGTAGGTAGTTGCATGCCCGTTTACACATGCAAGTTTGATGAAATTTTTGGTCTCATCGTCCGGTTTATGCAACAAAGTTGCATATGAAAAGTTGCATGTGTAATCCCGTACTACAGTTCGTTGCATCGCGGGCAAAGCCATTACAGGCTCCATCAGCAGTGCAAAAAGGCGACCAACTGCCACGCTGGCAACATGGACCCCTGTACAAGTTGATGACGCCAAAACGAAAAGGGGCCATCTGCTTGACTTTGATAAGTTTTTGAACAAAATGGAAAAGCTAGCTTTCCAAAGACAACATGCAGGGTCGCTGTAAGTTGCCGAACATGGTCATTGCTGACACACTCATAATGCGTCCTCCTTTCCAAGACTCTTTTACAAAGACATGTCTTACCTGCTAGCGACAGTAGGACGACGTGGCAGCAGCCAAGAACAATCAAACAGTTCTTGTTCAAAACACACAAGAAATAGTTCCTTCGATCCCTGATATTTCACATAAAATGGCGCATAACAGTCGAAATACGAAAAGGAATAACTTACGTCACAAAATTATGATGATATTCAGCAAGAAGGATCCGTTATTCCTTGATTTGTCTGCCGCGTAGTTGGTTTGCCTGCGACCCGAGGAACAGTAGCAGAGAATGCTGAGACGGGGCCTCGCCAATCACAGCTCCGTTGTACGTCCTCGCACCCGAGCATCACTCGGCGACTGGACAGGCGTCCCTTGAGATTACGAGACGAATGGTGTTAAGACCTCACATATGTAAAATGGTTCGTCACTTCCCTTCGGGATTGACTGCGGTGCTGCTCTATCGCCAGCAGTTATAAACTCCTTCAGCTTCTTTCCATGGACAGCATTTTACCCCTTCCGATTCGGTGTTCTCACGAACCGACGCGACACGATCACGATATATTAAGAGAGGTTGCGCAGCTTTCCGATTCCGACTCCGGCTACCAGAATGAATTGCAGTCCGCTGACATCCTTGATAAAAACGATTTTTAGACGTTTGCAAATCGAAAAATGCCACAACTTTGTGGCAGAATAATTTTGACTCGTAATCGGAAGTGCATGTAAATCGCAAATATTATAGTCGTGTTTCAAGTCGTAACGACTAGGATTACGAATATTCATTATTTATCCGCATTTCCAATTTATAAGGCCAAATTTTTCTGCCTTCAATTTATGGTGTTTGACGAATTCAAAACTTCCATCAAATCGTTTTTATCAAGGATGTCCATAGCGGACTGCAATTCATTCTCGTTAGTGGAGTCGGGCTGCGCAACCTCTCTATAATCGGAAAATCAACGCGCTGGAAGCCGAAACTGCCGAGGAGAGTCACTGGGGCTGGAGTGAACGAGGCTGTCAATTTGAATGGCCGTGGAACTTTCCCCGCGATATTTCGGGAAGAAGAGCCAAACGTCATTAAAGTAGTATCAGAACTGAAGCAAACAACTGCTTTTGTCTGGCCTGAGTTCCACTGGAAGTAGAGCGACGTTGACCCGCGCATCTTGTTCTACTTGACCTAGGCCTACTCAGTCTTTCAGGAATGGGGCCGCTTTTAATTACGGTACACGTAGTTATACAGGAAAGAAAGAAAACTAAAGACAATGGAGACAACGTTCACAGAATCACCACAGATGGTGAAAGTTCACCAAACTTTGGAAGACTACAACTTCGACTCGAAGAGCGACAAATTCCGTCATTATTTCTTAGTTTTGTCTCTACATTTTATTGTCATTACAGCTACAATGTACATGATGTTGTGACAGTTAGAAAAGGGCAAGAGAGGGTTAAAAGATTCAGTCGTACTCTATCGTACGTCTTACGTGAATGATACCAGCTGTATCGCTCTCAAATCAATCTATTGAAAGATATCGTCAGCTGATCAGCGACGAGGTACCGACCGTAAGAGATTTCAAATTCGGAGAGAGTCAGCGGCGGTACAACCAGACGCAGTGGGTGTATTCGACTCACTGTTC
This sequence comes from Notospermus geniculatus, assembly GCA_002633025.1. Lineage (NCBI taxonomy): Eukaryota > Metazoa > Nemertea > Pilidiophora > Heteronemertea > Lineidae > Notospermus > Notospermus geniculatus. Next base: position 247,740 of record NMRB01000037.1, read on the forward strand.
TCATCTGCACCCGAACAGGCCGAGAACAGGTAAAGTGTTCTCGAGTCTCGAATAGGAAAGTGCAGGTTACTATGGTTTCACTTCCGGCGTCAATACGGCGGCCTAAAAACCCCGAAGTTTTTCAAGAATACTTCCAAAATACTCAGTTTAGAATAAGGATATGTCATTCATGTCATTTCTGCTTGATCCTAAACCTCGAATAATTACACTATGATCTGACAAAAAAAATTATAAAGTTGCCGCCAGTGTCCGCCATCTTTGTTCTCGACTGTTCCCGTCTGCATGCACCACCAGCAGAGGTGGTGTGAGATTCGGGAACAGGAACGCGTTCTCGGCTGTTCGACACTTCAAGAACACCGTTCTCTGCACCAGAACACATAAGAACAGGGAGTCGAATACACCCAGTACTTCCGGATTCCGTCGGTCCGGAGTCTGCATAGGCCTATGTCACGCAACCGACTCTGTAGGCTACGATCAGATTAGGAAACTAGGCCGGGTGTCTAGAAAGCAAAGACCTAAGATCTAAGACCTAAGACCTCTAGAAACCTAAGACCCTGGATACTAGAAACATAAGACCCTACTAGAAAACTAAGACCCTGGATACTAGAAACATAAGATCCTACTAGAAAACTAAGACCCTGGATACTAGAAACATAA
>NMRB01000037.1:253670-266493 GCA_002633025.1 Notospermus geniculatus
TGATCCAACCTAAACCTGCAGTCTCCACAAGTCCGTGATCGAACCTAAACCTGCAGTCTCCACAAATCTGTGACCCAACCTAAACCTGCAGTCTCGACAAGTGTGTGATCCAACCTAAACCTGCAGTCGCCATAAGTCTGTGATCCAACCTAAACCCCTGCAGTTTCCACAAGTCCATGATCCAACCTAAACCTCAGTCTCTACAAGTCTGTGATCAGAAGTGTATAACTTAAATTTCTCTCAGTCGCTGATATTTTAATGCAACCTTGTACCATTGTCTGTATTCATCGTATCCATGACGTCGTATCCAGGCCTACATGACGTTGTGACGTTGCGCGTTTTGCCCACCAGCTTCTTCAGCAAAGCAATGAATTTTGCCCACCACCCTTGCGTCATTTGCCCACCACCCTTGCGACGTCAGCAATGGCGGACACTGTCGGAGTTACGTCATGGATACGATGAATATGACTGTGTTCTAGCTAGATGTGATTTTACTCTTGATGCTTGCAATCTGCAGAAAACATAATCAAGGTTTAACTTTGTGATCAATATGTTGGCACCCGAGGAGGTAATGTGATCGGCGCTAAATGTAGACATAACGTGATCATGATAGTTCAATGCGTCTAGTCGTGGATTTCATCTTGCCACTGATAAACAGTGGAATCAAACTATATTGTAGTATGGCACAATCATGATTCAATCTATAGCTAACCACTCAAATCACAGATACATGTAGATAGATATATCATAAAGATTTAACTATATCTTGCACCAAAATCACTCCTGGCACTTTTCGCATGAGTCCCTTTAAAGCCCCACTGTATTGAATTTGAAAAACGCAAATCATCGCCGCGATTCTTGACGTCAAGTCACGACGTCAGCGTAGTGTAAAATGTACTGCGCTCCATCTGAATACATTAGAGCTCTCCCTGTCGTTTTTTCTAATGTGTGCTGAAAACTAGGCCTTGATTCTCTGAAGTACGTATCAGACAAGCATTTTGGGGACCTTCACAAGGCTATGAGACCTCTTTGTGCTCTCTCCTAACATTTTGAAAATATCGTAAAATTCAATACTGTGGGGCTTTAAAGATTCCTGAATTACGTCATCTCGGACCTTCCTGTGGCTGGTGACGTTGACTTTTATATTCTTGAATCGAAGGTGCCGCCTGGCCATCTGATCCACACAAACTTTCAAATCTCCTAATGTGTATATGATTACATCCTCCACCATGATTGATAAGTACAGTCACTACCACTAGACGGCGCTCAAGTCACACGGAAGAGATCTTATCTGAGATGAGCTCCACCTCCATGTAGTTCATGCGGTCTTTCTTCAGTAACTGAAACGGAGAAGGGAATTTGGAATGATGGAGGGGCTGAGGAGGAAACAAATAGTCATATTATCAAGTACGGCCTACCCGGTGTGGCATTTTTGAATGTTCCCATCTGTGAGTGTTCCCCTACTATTGTCTGACAGAATCAGCTGCAACTTGATAATAGGGAACATACAGAGAAACATGTCGTTCTATCTGCCAGCGTTTCCTAAACAATATGGGGAAACACTGACATTCTGAAACACTGGCAGATGTTACACCGGTACCCCAAAGGAATAGGTGTCAATAGCATATCAAATGACAGGATGTCATTCTTGGTAAAGAGACAATATTTCCTTTTTGGGGGTTGACTGCAACCCGATGGATCTGGTGTCCGTGAAACACCCAAGTCATCTATGACACCATCTCATTACATCACTCACATCAGGGGCGTAGCTAGTGGGGGGGGGGGCAGGGGGAAAATGCCCCCCCCCCAGAGCAAAAAGGGACAAAGCAAATTTTTCCTTTAAAAGGTCATGTTCCCTCTTCGAACCAAGTTATTGTGGTGTCAGATGTCGGGAAAATGCATCTGAGAGGATGTAGATATTCAATTTTTTTCAGGGGGAGGACCCCAGGCACCCCTTCAACTTCACTCTCTAGACTCAATGAATTTTGCCCCCCCCCCCCTCACGCTGTAACAGCTACGCCCCTGCACATAACTTTTTAAATCTATGCCATCTGATTAGGCCTATGGAGTAACACTGGGTCATTTGCATCACGCATTCGGCTCAGTGGAGCCAGTTCAAGCAAGGAATAAAAGCATAGCTTGGCCAAGTTTTCACAAAAAGGACTATGAGGACGAGAGGAGGCTCTTCAAGAAGACCATTAGCAATCAGGGCCTAGGACGTCAGTTTTGGTGTACACATCATGGTGAAATTCGAAGCCACGCCAGTGCCTTTCTGACTTGGACACCACCACCCAAAATGTTCCCTACATGCGCATTACAAATTGACAAAGTCAAGGTTTATCAATAACATAATGTGAAATGCAACATGGGGTGTACAACTGTGACCCTCCACCACAAAACCAGTCAGAAGTTGCACAGAAAATGAGCCTAAACACACCTGAGATGTCACCAGGAGATAAAGAAATAGAATCACTCAGACTTCACAGTAGACAAACAATACTGAAATTGACAGATTTTGATAATTCAGTCCCAACCTGCCAATCTTCAGAGCGACTGGTTTTGCGGTGGAGGATCACAATTGTGACCGTCTATGAGAAAACCCGGTCAAAGTCGCTGAACACCACAGGGTTAATAGGTTACGGTAAGAGTGTCATCACAATAAAAAAATGACGGTCTGTTGGTGGCAAACAAGCCTTATTGATTGTGCAACAAACCGCAGTTATGATCAAGGCCTATGTCACTCCCCAGCGACTTTGGCCGGGTTTTCTCATAGACGGTCACAATTGTTCTTGGGATGAACACCCAAGAGCATCCACCAGGGAATATCTGTTCATGTCTTAACCCCTTCACTGCTTAGCAGCAACTTGAACTACTGGTGTTCTAGAAAAGTACCATAATAACGTAAAACAATAAATTGGAAAGTCGTCTCCGAATATTTTGCAAATTTTTGACCCCAATAGGGGTCTTCCTCAGGCACTATGTAGAAGAGATCCCAGAGATCCCTTCACCTCTGGGATCTCTTCTACATAGCGCTTGAGGAAGACCCCGATTGGGGTCGAAAATTTGCGAAATATTCGGAGACGACTTTCCGATTTATTGTATACTGTGTGTCGTTTTGTGCTGGGTTTTTTTATATCTATAATAACGTAAAAGCTTACAGAAACCCTGTCACATGCCACGGGTCCTTATTGGAAAGTACTCAGTGAGAGCTTTCCAATGAGTACCTATTAGACAGGGTTAATGTTAAGTCTAGTTTTTTGTGCACATTTTTGTACCTGACAGATTATACAATGACAGTGAAAGAGCCGAAGGAAAGAGTTCATACAAGCCAGCCACCACGGAGCATGTTACAGCATGAGCGCAAGCCCAGTTAGTATTCAATCAATAATTTCCAGGTTAACAGGCAAAGACAGGATTAGTATTTACAAGCTATTATCAACTGAGCTGAGGGCCAGCGGAGAAGGTGAACTGGAAAGCAATACGTGATAAAAGCATCGGTTTATCTCTAAGATGGTTCCCATTGTTCATGTTGCAAACAACGCCTCTGTGATCTTACATTCTCAAGTTCTGCACTATTTCTTTAAAATATTGAGTTGAGAACTGTGAATGTGAGCTCTATTAAACTTGGCTCATTATTGGCTCTTTAGATAATATTGGCTGCAGGTGCGGATCCAGAGGGGGTGCACCAGACGCGCGCCTTCCCTTTTGGCCAACACATCTGTAAAATCGACCGTGAAGTTCTGGAAATTGGGTGGAAAGTTCAATGTTCCTGGCACAGGGTGCCCCCTCTTTTCCCAAATCCTGGATCCGCCCCTGGGCCGAATTTTGTATTGTAGGAGGAAACCGGAGCCCTGTAGGGAAATCTACGGTGTCAAGGAGAGTTACCCTCTCCGTCATATAAGCACTGAGTCTAATCTGGAATCAAACCCAGGACCTCACAGATGATAGACACAAGACGCTTCCACTACACCACTATGACAGCCCAACATCACATTGCAAAATCTTCACAGAAGTGTACCACACAGGTTATGTTGGACAAGAGGCAGACATCCATGGGTTAAATACGATCACAGGTCTCAATTCACAGGGTCGTCTGCAGAGGTATTGTTGCAGGCAAGTCATGCCACGACATGAACAAGGGGTGACAGCGGTATGTGAAGCTAGACTACCCACTCCTGACCACGGTCATAGAGAACCATGGTCACACAACTCACCAGTTTATCTCACTTTTTTTCGGCTAATTCATATTTCTGTAGCGGAATACATGTCATAGTTAGCATATTGAAAAGGCAAGGGGTGCCCATATTGACAGGCAATTATAGGGTTATAAGCGCCACCTATGTTAGGGTCTGAGACTACAAAGTGACGTACATTCCGCACCTTAAGTAGCTCAAATTTTGATCCTTGCTGAAAAAGTTGGAAGATCTTGTGATCTCGTGAAATAAGAGTAGATTAAGTGGTATGATAGATGAGGTTAACAGAGCGGTGAATGATGAGTATGTTAAGGTGAAAGTGCTGCTCCACATGAAAGTTTTCTCACACATGTTGGCTTTCTATGGGTAACTCAACTATAGAAAACTATGGGCATTCGTTTCCGTCATTGGCCTTAGCATAAGCCATAAGGAAACCAATAATGATGATTTGCCCATTGAGAGCCAAGTCGCATGAGAGAAAATCATCTTTGTTGGTTGTCTACAAGCTGGCTTTAAAGCCGCACTGTACTGAATTCAGAAAGTGCTTACGTCCTCCGACGTTAGTTTAGTGTAAAATCATCTTGTCCAAACAAGGCTATCGACTCCGTCTTTAGCCTTGTCCGAATCATGTCATCTTTTCCGTTAATGCATAAATTATTAATGAACCTGACCCCTACTTGACCCCACCTCCGAGCCAATCAGAACTCGCGAAACAAATCACCGTTGGACACTTTCTTTGCTCTTCACGCTCGCATTTGTAACATGGATTTTGATTGGCACGTCGATTTTCCTTCGCGCCCCGATGATTGGCTGAGGCTCTCACCCCCTCAGAAACGGGAAATGTGATGGATTCGAACCAGGCTAGATGGCCGTCAGGCCAGATAGACTGGTGAGCACCAGATGGTGTAAAATGTACTATGCTCTATGTGGATACATTAGAGCTCTGCCTGCTTCTTTTTCGATGCCGTGCTGAAAACTAAGCACTGATTTTTTGAAGTATGTATCATGCAAGCATTTTGGGGACCTTCACGAGGCTATGAGACCTCCACCTGCAGTCTCCTAACACTTTGAAAATACCATAAAATTCAATACAGTGAGGCTTTAAGCTGACTTTCAATGAGAAACTGGCACATGGAGTAGCACCTTGGTGAAGAGAACACTTGCAACCACCCTTGGTATGTAAAGTAAAATCCAAGACAAATTTGTGACTACCGGTAGTTATCAAGATAATGGGATGCATCTTTTGTCTTCGTCAAACAATCGTTTCAGAAACTGAATCATCTCTGTGGCTTCTTAAAAGCCATTCTTGAACATCATCAGCATATAAAAGCTGAAATGGGAAGGGGGAGTATATGGAATAAGTCCATGCAATGAATTAGGAAACGCCTGACCTCTCAATCACTGGCAGCTGAAAATGAAACCACTGCAACAAGCATTCTGATTGGTCACTTCATCTCAAGTCAACCAGACTCCTGATTGGTCACTTCATCTCAACCATACTCCTGATTGGTCACTTCGTCTCAACCAGACTCCTGATTGGTCACTTCATCTCAACCAGACTCCTGATTGGTCACTTTATCTCAACCAGACACTCCTGATTGGCTCCCAAGTCTTTGACTTGGGCAAAAACTTGTCAACAGGCCACAACAACATTTGGAAATCTAAATATCATCATTTTGATCTGGTGATTAGACCAATCTGATTCATCTATCTACAAAACCCAAGCCCAAACTTGTCAAAGCCGACTCTGGGATAAGCATTCACAAACATGGCAAAAATATGACAGCGAACATGCAATAGCCACACTCCACTCGGTTCAACCAGGGAGGGATTCATGGAGAGGGGAGGGAGGTTTGTAAAGTGAATGACTGACCTGTTGTCACTGTCATTTCTACCGCAGGATGGCTATCCATTGTTTCAATGACAACCTTTAATAAGATAGCATACTGTACATAAAGACCATCGGCCTGCCTAGCGTGACGATGAAACCCATCCACATGATCACGGAAAGGTTACTCTGCCTACAGACAAATCTTAAATGTGACTAAAAAATGAAATGGCCAGGGCCATTGTGCTCACCTCTGTGACAAGTCTCCATGGTTAAGTGTGAAACTATGACTCATGGTGAACGTTGAAGGATCAGATAAAGATAAAGCTGAACACACCAAGAAGTATTTTTATGATCTGATCAGTATTATCAGTCAATGACATAAACTCAGGTGATGACACCCAGAAGGAGTACAATTTGTGAATACAATGAATATAAGTGGTATTTGTGAACAAACTGCTTTCCTGTCTAGGTCACAGATGTCAAAAATTCTATTTTTCAAGATGGCCACCAGGTGGCCACACGTGACGTTCGTTGGGACTGAAATTTCAGCAGGAATGTACAGGATACTTGCATAGATATTTAGACAACACTGAAACATCGTAACATTTACTACCGATGAGATATGGCCAAAGTCAATTTTTCAAGATGGCCGCCTGGCAGCCATGTTGAAGTCCAATCGAACCGAAATTTGGCATAAAAAGTAGACGGTACCAAGACACATATTTAGGCACGTTTAAAGCATCCTAGCTCCCACTATTTATGAGGTGTGGGTCGAAGTCCATTTTTCAAGATGGCTCCCTGGCGGCCATATTTGACGTCGAATCTGACTGAAATTTACCATATATTTATGGTACCTAGATACATATTTTGACAACGTTAAAACATCCTACCTACTCCTATTTATAAAATGTGGGTCAAAGTCCATTTTTCAAGATGGCTTCCTGGCAGCCATATTTGAAGTCCGATCGGGTTGAAATTTGGTGCATTCGTGCAGGGTGCCTAGATATATCTTCACACCAAATCACAACACTCTATGTCAAATAGCAATGAAACGTGCCACCAAACAGTGAATTTTGAACTTTGACCTCTGTGACCTTGAAAAGTAGGTCAAATCAAAAACCCGGGATTTATGTGATGAAGTCTCATCAGAGGAACCCACCATAAAAGTTTCGTGGTTCTAGCTAACAGCGTTCAGGAGATACGGCCGAAAGAAGGTTTTCACAAAGCGCCCCCTACAGGCCAGAGTGTACAAGCAGCAGCGCTAAGTTTCGGTCCAGAGATAGTTTTTACCATAGGGTACCTGTACACCAAATTTCAAGTTTGTAACCCAAGCGGTTTAGAAACGTGCCACCCCTGTTAACGACCACGGACACCGACGGACGACACACCATGAGAGAAGCTCACCTCACAGAGGTGAGCTAAAAATATATATGTTTGAATTTTGATCCATGTATAGCCAGAAGTAAAGTAAATAACGTTAGGAAAAAGAAATTTCGGTCACAACGCTCGCAGTGACGCTGTGTGGTGCTAGTACGGCGCCCTCCTCATTTGTGGATTACCCCGGTAGTGGAAAAGGACACTTTGTCATACCACATCACACATGTCACAATGACACAACTTGGATTGGTGAACAATAAATGCGTATCAATACCATGCTAGGGTTATGGCAGACTGGCAGTCTTTTGACTAAATGCACTTCAAATATGTCAAATTCAGGATTGTCTGTAGACAGGCTATGACACCACTTAACACGTTGACTGCCATGGCTAAAATATCATTTTATCCGCCAATGCCATGACTACCAGGCCTATTTCAAGTTATTTCATATTGCCAACTACGAGTCATAGCTGTACGCCCTCTAGCGTGTTCCCATACATCTGGTCAATCCCCACTGCCAGTATGATCATTGGAAAGCTCTTTATCATTGCTAAGCTTATCAACATTAAAGGAGCTGGACGTCCAAGTTGTAAACAAACTGGTTTGTTTACAAACAGTGGCCAGCAAACTAGTTTTATTCCTTCTTGAAGGTGGCAGCACCAGTGATCGTTAGACATGCAACTCAGTCACGATTTTCACGTCAGTATATATCACTGACAATAGGTGGCAGCACCGCAGGCGTCGGGTGGATAGAGAACCAGTGAGTGAGTGTTTACAACTTGGACGTCCAGCTCCTTTAATAGAAAATGCATTAGCCCTATGACGAGTATACTCGTAGCTGGCAATGGGGAGGACATCTGTGACTAGAGTATGCTCGTAGCTGGCAGCTAACGTGTTAACCACCTATGGGAGAGGCTCTGTTAGGGGAAGCTGAGAAGACATTACTGTCCCATTTTGATACCTCTACAAGTACATTGTAACCACCTCCAATAGAGAAAGCTTCTACCTAAAGTCTCCCTTACCCACATAATGGCCCGTATTCTAGAACGTTCCTTTAGCGTTAAGGGAGCCTTTAAGTCAACCTTTAGCTAAATTTTATTTCAAGAACCAACCTTTATCTCGGGTCAAAGGACGCCTTTAAAGGAACTCCTCAGTAAAGGAAGCCTCTATAAAGGTCTACTTTAGGCCTAAGGAGGGTTTTAGAATACGGGCCAATGTAAATCAGAATCATGTCATACTCTGTGTGGACTTTTGGAGGATAGAGAAAGGTTATGCTGAGTCCCTTCCCAAAATTCCCCTCTCACACAGGATTCAAGGAATTCAACAGAAACAAACCTGCTTGTGGAGGGGCAGTGGGTGGTGCCTCAATGATTATATGCCCCTAGAAATGGAAAATGACTGATGTGCCAAACTTATCGCAGTCAGATTGATTCCAGAGGCAGACCTAACACCAACATGAACCCACGACCCAACACGAAAGCGGCTGTGGACCATCAGTTCATGCATCACTTGATGGTGTTCAGCTGCTGTGGGGGATTTTGTTGTTCATGACTGGTGATTATGCAAGTTTTATTCACGTGTAAAACCTCAAATCTTATTTACCAAACTTCCAGGACTTGCTGGTCTCATAGGGCCTTTTTACACGGTGCTGGTTCGAGGAAACCTACCTCCACCCTCCTCGGGCGGGTTCGGTTCAGGATGGATTGATCGCTTTTACACGGTGCGGGTTCAGTAACCCGCCTCGATCTAGTTCGAGGTCGGTTCGTTCAAATGCATGCCACTAGATGGCGTGTATCAACATTTACAGTTATCGCAAGTAAGAAATACATGTATCCCAAAAATAATCACTAAAAATTGATTAACTATGCTTCTAACAACATGAGCAGTGCTTGAGAAATCTCCTGCGTGATTTCTTCACAGGTAACTTACAGCAAATGCGCCAGTGATACCATTCATGTAGCGTGCTCAATCCCGCACGAGGCCGGTGGAGGTCGGTTCGCCTTTACACGAGAGAATAACCAGCCTGAACCTACCTCCACCTTCCCGAGACTCACGCGGCGAACTGAACTGGCCCGAGGAAGGTGGAGGTCAGTTGTTTCGCTTTTACATGGGGAAAAATAACCGAACTCTCCTCGATCTAGTCTCGATCCGGAACGCACCGGCACCGTGTAAAACGGCCTATACCGGTAGTTGACTACTGGTAGTTTCATATCTTTTTAGCCTGATTTCACATGATTTAACCACAGGGTTGTTAACCCTAGTCCACTTATGACCTACAGCGTGTACAGAAGCTTTTTTATGCAGGTCTCAGGTTGTAGGCGGGGGCTGTTGGTGTACTGGCCAATGTGGTGTGCAAGTAAGTATTCACATGGATATGTACGAAATAAACTGACGTTGGATATTGTTGGTTTTGGGGCTGAGGTGGTATGCAAATATTCACATGCCGTGCCGCGCATGACAAACAAGCGTTGAATATCATTGGGGCTGATGTGATACATAGGTATTGACGTCATGTACAACAAATTCAGCAAATCTTGCGATACCCTTACAGGAAATTTGTTGGTTTTACTATGGTAATGGTTCGTATTCGAAAAGGTCACCCATCTGAAGAAAGGAAAATGATGTTAGGAAATTTGTTCCATGGGAGGACTGGACGAGTGGATGTACCTAGTGTTAAATGTGAACATTGTGCTGTTCTCTCCAAGAACCCACTCTAAACATCAATCCGATGTTTCTTTGAAGAAATGAGAGTTTGACTCCATGAAGAAACAAAAGTATATTCGTTGTGGAACCACTGTACAAAACTGATCAGGTTTGTCCGGACGCGGTATATCGAGTATACTCGTTTTTACGAGTGCACAGTCCCAAAATGCAGTTCGTTACCCATACTCGCTAAACCAACTCTACTCGAAGAATCAAGTAGGCTATCCCACAATGCATCGGTTGTGTCCTGGTCTGAATCTCCTACTCGATAACGCGAGTAAAGCACATTTTGACTTGAATCTGCCCACAAAAATTCGCTCCATTACTACAAATTTAGCACTTTTATGGCATAATTTCACTGATCATTGGTAAAATGTATCATAAGCATGTATTAGTGTGTAAAAGTACGCCAAATGTACGTGAAAACTACGAGAATTTGGCCACTTTTCTAAGCGTGTTTTCTTCACAATGCCACGGTAAAATCCGAAGTGCCGCGGTAGAAATGACGTATGACCATTCTTCTACGCATGTGCGTTGCTATGTCATTGCCAGATGAGCCAATGAGGTGCCTCGATACAAAAACGACTCGGTGGTCTCATACCTGAAAACCCAAGTACAGGTAGTGTCACTGCGCATGCGCCTACTCGAAAACTCGAGCCATGTTGGATACTCGATATATCGCGTCTGAACAGACCTGCTGATAGAAACAAACAAATAAAAGCACACATCAGCAATACACAACACATCAAAAATAGATATTTATTTCGAGGGATGTGTTTGAGTATCCTACTTTCTCTTTTTGATACATACCTCTTGTCCAGCTTTCTGTCTTCTCAGGTCAGACTTGATCAGTGCTGCAACAGAAAGTCAACGCATGAAACCAACAGAAGGGTGAGCGCCAAGAGATACAGGTTGTCTGAGACTATGAAGTAGCATCTTGACATATCAAGGCCTACAGTCACTTTGCCCTTCGAACTACACGGAAGTAGGAGTGACAGGAATGGTAGTCAGGCCAAGATGAAGAAGTAGCAGGGCCGGCGTGGCCACGTTTCCATTGAGGGGGTACACCACCAATAGGGGCACCTTATAGAACGAGAGATTAAGTTAAGTGTAATTTCCAAGCACAACGAACCATGAGGACAGGACAAGAAGATTTTTGTTATAAAATATTTCTCATATCTGATTTGTTTAGTCTGATATGTTGGGATTTGGGAAAAAAGGTCAAGCTGTATTGGGGGATAATGCGAATGCCCTGCTCCCCTGAGAAACTTTGATTCTGAAGTACCGGAAACACGATTTCCTGGCATCTGGGCAGGTGACGATGGACATAACACTTGGAGGGGCGTGCAAAGTGCCCTTTTGGGATTTGCGTGCCCGTTTCAAAAGGGCACCCCAACCAAAAAGGGNGGGGGGGGGGGGGGTAAATACCCCCCTAACCCCGGCTGTGCCGGCCCTGAGTAGGCTAATGAGAATCTTGGTAGTTTTCTCACAGTATGATTGTACGGCCATATAAATACGATCTTTCACACTTCACCGCAGTTCTAATGGTAGGCCTATTTGCAAACACCGAGACTTTTTTCTCAAGATTCTACTTATGAACGCATCACACTGCAACACACCCAATAGAGGTGATGTTGTAAGTTGGCGGCAGTTTTGTCCCCGAGCTAGTCATGCACTGACCATACAAAATGCTGTGTGTAACACACACACACATACATTACAAACACAAACAAAATGGCAGAACATACATGTAGTATGAAACATGTATTGTGTGAAAAGTCATCAAGCTTTATTTGATCTACCGGGACAAGGAAAACTGGGAAAGTGGGTGATTTCAGTATGGTCACTTGAATTGAAATCAAACCATTCTACTCCACATCAATCTCAACAACCGTGGAACATCATATTGAGATACTTTGAAAACGATCAATAAAATCAATAGCTTAATAGCCTCCCCAGGCTTTGCCTCCATTCACGGTCACCTGGATTTCTATGGCCAGCAAACTTAATCACGAACAGCTGTACGTGAGAGCGCACAGCTGAGGCAACTCGTGGAGAATAGACGGCAAAGGCCTGGTGGAGGTTGTACGGCCTAAACCTAGGCCTAAAATTTATGGACGGGGAATTACACAAAGTTGAACTGCAATATTCGTGCGATGTTCAAATAGACAACTGTTACATCAGTGCTTTCGGAGTCTCGTTGATATAGTCCAAGTCAACCTAACTTCAACATGGGCAAAATGCCAAGTTTGAAAACGAACACAAGTCAGTGGTAAATAATCCATGCCGCAGTTACCTAATGGTGTTAGGGTAAATTGGTTTACTTTCCATGAGACTATAGCAAATCCAAGGTTGTGCTCAGTCAACTGGTAAATACTGTGGTCTGTGGTTTAATCATTGTGTTCACTTTATGGTGTCTGTTGCACGGGCCTGGCATTTTGCCCATGTTGAAGTTAGGTTGACTTGGACTATAGAAAGGGGCAGAAGTTTTGACACCTACCGGTTAGAATTGTACCAATGAACAAGGCACCAGTAATCGAGAGATTAGCGGCGAGAACCCCGACATTCTGCAACAAGGCTGACATCCCAAGGGTGAAGATGATGCCAAACAACTAGAAAACAAAGAAAAGAGAACATTAGCGACTACTGCAGATGGTAAGGGATCATCTCAAAATTGCTTGATGCCCAGAGAGACGATCGTCTGGGGGGGGGGGGGGGG
>NMRB01000037.1:284131-331850 GCA_002633025.1 Notospermus geniculatus
GGGGGGGGCTAATGACTACATAGGGGGCCAACATGTAAGATGTGGTGTTCTTATAGGCCATCTCAAAATTACATTGATGCCAAAAAAGACGAAGTGACTTCATCGATCTTTTCCCTGACCCCCTCCCCCCTTGAAAAGATGAAGTGGGCACTTGACATTGCCTTCATCCATGTAGGGACGGTAGGTATAAAAATATGATAAAGAAAAACATGTGAAGACACTAGTAAAACCAAGAAAGCATAAAAAGAAGTAATTCTCCTGTAAAAAAAGAGTGATATGTCAATTTTTTCAAAAAAGATGAAGTGGGCTTCCCCAAATCGAGAACCCCCTCCCCCAGACGAAGTCACTTTGTCTTTTTTGGCATCAAAACAATTTTGAGACGGCCCCTTACATCATCAGTTTTATAATTTCCTGCAAAAAGGCAACGAGTGTCATGAATTATTAATGAGCGCACAGTCTGTACATCCTGTTGTTACGATCAAATACAATGTAGTGAGTTTTCGCAACCACAATATAAAGGGGAATGATCGTTCGTTCAATGTTTTCGAAGTGCTAACTGGGTCTTTGCGAAATTGTTCTCCAACTTGGTGTCACAGAACATAACAAAGAAAAAGACGGCAGCTTTTGGAATCATTTTTTTTACTTCTTAATGAGACAAGTGATAAAAAGATTATCATAGTGTATTCTGTACACTAAATAATGAAAATGAAACAATTGCAAAGGATGGGCATCAAAAACAGGGCTTCGGAAATGAACATATCAGTAGAAATCCTGACCTAACTTCTCATCTTGGACCTTGCAAAAGTCTCAACTGACATTGACAATGCCATTGATACAACTCGTACAGTAATTTAGAGATATTGAATGACAACTCAATTGTACTCTGTCAGTGCTGCCACCTATATACTGTTGATGTCACTCATGGGACTTTAGAGTAGTCAGTGCTGCCACCTATATACTGCTGATGTCACTCATGGGACTTTAGAGTAGTAAGACATAACTCTGACAGTGCTGCCACCTATGAACTGCTGATGTCACTCGTGGGACTTTACAGTAATTCAGTGAAAACCATTGAAAACTTGCTGATTGACAGCGACCTGCAGGATTCCATCTGGAATGTTTTTTTCAGGGGTGATTATGGCAAATTGGACTGATGCAGCTGTATATAAAAAAGATGAAGTGGAATAAAACTGCTTGCAAGTAAATGAAATATTTACAAAGGTCAAATTAGAAGACAAAATGCACAGGAGTTCGTCTACAAGATTGAGAGACCCTTTGAGACTCTTTTGAGACACCCTTTAGTATTATGCATCCCCTCTGTAGTATAATACCAGACCTGTCCAAACCCCCGGGTTTCCAGTGCCACTATATTCACTTCAAAATTTCTGGGTGCCGTGTGTGTGATACGACCACCAGGCGGCAACTTTGGTGGCCGAGGGGGCCCAAATTTTGTAGTGAGGATGGGGGTCTGGGGGCACTCCCCCAGAAAAATTTGATAATTTAAGTGCTTTAGATGCATTTTCCTGGCATCTGAGAGCAAAATACTTGAATTTAGAATTGGGTGCCGCCAAATTGGGTTTTGGTGCCGCAGAGATCCCCTTTAAAGCTTCCAAAGTGCCGCATGCGGCACTCTGTTCATTTTTCCTTGGTGCCGCCAAAATATTTTTAGGTGCCGCCGGCGGCTCTTGGTGCCGCGTTTGGACATGGCTGAATACACAGACTGTGTATTATACTACAGAGGGGATGCATAATACTAAAGGGTCTCAAAGGGTCTCTCAATCTTGTAGACGAACTCCTGTGACAAAATGTTGAACACACGCATGGTTTCGGTCAGGTCTTGTGACTATAGGGGCCTCTTCTGACGAGCTACACAATGCTACATGTGCTAAATGAACAAATCCAAGTCTGTTTTGATTACAATCTCATCTTTTATCCCCAGCCCAGGAATAACCAGATTAAAGGTGCTCTAGTTCAAATTGTAAACATTACAGTTTGTTTATTTACATGGTTGATTATAATAGTTATTTTTCCTCGGACAGGTGGCAGCACCGTCATGACCGTGTATACCAAAACATTAATGTTATCTATTTTTATATCTATCTTGATAAATATTCTTGTAACTAAATATATTTATGATTTTACGCTCAAAAACAAACAAAAAGGTGTGAAAGGCGAGATTTAATTCAATTTTATCTGATTTGTTAGTACCAGAAGTTGACAATAGGTGGCACACCGTAATGTTTACAATTCGAACTAGAGCACCTTTAAAGCCCCACAGTATTGAATTTTACGATATTTTCAAAAGGTTAGGAGAGTGCACATAGAGGTCTCATAGCCTCGTGAAGGTCCCCAGAATGCTTGTCTGATGCGCACTTCACAGAATCAAGGCCTAGTTTTCAGCACGCATTGGAAAAAACTGCAGGGAGAGCTCTAATGTATTCAGACAGAGCGTAGTATATTTTACACTACGCTGATGTCGTGACGTCGTGCGAGAATCGCGGCGATGATTTGCGTTTTTCACATTCAATACAGTGGGGCTTTAAGTTGACACCACGTATGAGAGAAACATGAAGTTGGCCACTGACATGACCAATGTCTCATTCAGTCTTACCCAAACTAAGTACATCAATACCACTGAAAAATGCCCCTCCCCAACCACATACATCCCACCAGTATTATCCTTTTGGGAGTATAAACAATAAAGTGTTTGGGCTTGGCTACTTCCATGCCCACAGTTCCTTCTAAGTTCACATCGACTCCAAGCAATACTAGTTCACATCTGATAATGTGTCTCTACAGCAGCGCCATCTTTTGCCACAGAATCTATGACATATTTCCAGCGTAACAAATCCTTCAGTTCACCGGTCATCAGTCTGTGCCACTTTCCCTCATAAACCATGAAGAGTACATCCATTTTGATTGGTCTCTTTACCCGCACTAAGACCAGTCTCAACGAATCAACACCCTCAACTCATTTCCATCAAAAACAAGTTGTTCCAACTCCTCCAGAATGTCAAGAATGTCTCACAGTCAACACAATTTTTATCCATTTAATCCAAAATACTCCGCTGTTTACCAAAGTTAATGCCAGACTGATTCGCTCCTTTGTTTGTACCGTACTGTAAGCTGATGATCGCCTGACCCTCTCGTAGCTGCTCCTCCGTGAACTCCCTCTTGTTTGATTCGGATTCCCTTGGACCAAACCCCTCAAGTCCAAGTGTTCGGGCCTGGAAAAGAGAGACACAGTTGAAAAAAACAGTGTTCTAGCCAGGCCAGTCATGCCAGTTTCACAAGGCGGTACCACCCTGTTCAAAATTCCGAGGTAATTTTACCACCCTGTTCAAATTTTTACCACCCTGTTTGAAAATGTAACTTGCAATGCATTTTCTATTACACCACCCTGTTTGAATTTTACTCCCACCCTGTTTGAAAATCCAGGGCCTTAGGAAAATGCAGTCATCCCACCCTGTTTGGAAAAAATTTCTAGCTAGAACACTAAAAAAGTGTATACATGTATTCAACATGAGTAGATCTAAAGCACCTCCACTTTGTAGGCCTAATTTCTTGACATTGAGAAAGACTGCCAACAGCCATTTGTGTGTTGGAATGCACGAACACTAAACAGTCCCACTGAAGACATATTTGAAATGTTTGTAGGATAGCTTTAGGTCATTTTGGAGCACCCCGTAGAGTGCAGCACCGGTTTAAAGCACACGGAGATGATGTCAACACTGGCAAGACACTTTGTACCAATAAAAGGCATTCTCATAATTGAATTCCCACAACAAGGGAATTTCACATGCTTTACACGTGAAAGACATGCAAAAGGATCAACTGTCTCAATGAGCCTAAACTGAATCAACGTAATCTGTTGGTCTCGGCAGGAATGTCAAAAAATATGCCAAAATAAGCAATCATGTGTCATAAGTACATGTGAGAGTTTACCCAAGAGCCTTGAACAAGTGGGTTGAAACGATATAGGCAAATACACAGTATAGCATGAACTACTGAAATTATGCGTAAAAAACATGGGAAATATATGAAATACATGTCAACCAGGCAAATGCCTGGACTTGACGGAATACTCAGAATGACTTTTTGATGTTGATATTCTGACCTGCACAATAGGCAACCAGAAAAACATACCTTCCGTCCCAGGGACTGTATCGTTAATACCACTTGGTGTAAGTTCTGTTTTTCATAAAGGTCCACTGTTTGAAAGAGTTCAAAATCCTCCACTCCAACTGACTTCGCAGCTTCCAAGAACATCGATATTAATTCAATTTGATTAAATGTGAACTTCTGCCTTTTTAGTTTACCGAATGGTACACATTTTTCGTTGATGATGTGTCCTAACCTGAAAGAGAAGAAGTTAGAATGTCAGGAGAGCTCAAGGGCATAGGTTGGGGGTGGGTCACACTGGGTGCACGTGCCCCCTCCCAACAGCAGTAGGCCTAGAGAGTTGCACATCGGCACCATTTCATCATGTGTCCAGACACTCTGGTTTCCTCTTGCTGCTTGTTTTTTATTTATTTATTATTTATTATTAAAAATCTATATAGCGCCTTATTCCTAAAAAGCTCTAAGGCGCTTTACAATATATTGCACATGCAATATAAAACATAAATTAACATTCACTGATATTGTCTATACAAGGAGTAATACCGAATATGTCACACAACTCTCAACTGAACTACATGTATTATTTGTCCGTCAGCTGAGTGCAAGCCACACAAGCCTCTTGTTTGGACAGTGATACCCCGGGAGTGATACACACCTTGCCAGCACATAACCGTCTTTCAATTCTTTGTGAAAGTTTTGTGGTGATCCGTCCAGATTCATGTCGACAGATGGCAGTTTTCCGTTCACCATGCTGTCATTTACCGTCTCCTGGATCCAAGTCAGACATTCTTGTGCCATCTCTGGGTTGAATTTGGCATCAATCTGAAATATATAAACCCATATTTCAACCCAAGTACATGTATCTGGGTGTGTTTCAAAATTGGTCACCCAAGAAAATGGGGCAAAAAACATTGAAATGATCACAAATATTTGTGCCAATGATTTTCCAATGAAATGGTCCATGGACCATGTGCTCACCGTGTTGGACATAACAGTCTCATGACAGAGGGATGAGCAATCTGGGTAAAGTCATTCCCGA
The DNA here is from genome assembly GCA_002633025.1 of Notospermus geniculatus. NCBI lineage: Eukaryota > Metazoa > Nemertea > Pilidiophora > Heteronemertea > Lineidae > Notospermus > Notospermus geniculatus. The sequence goes on from NMRB01000037.1 coordinate 289,293, forward strand.
GTAGGTGCACTTTGGGTCACGTCGTTCCTGAGTTACAGCACTTTGACGATTTTCGATTTACGCCACCTGGCGGCCATATTGGATGTCCGATTGGGCCAGAACTTCACATGCACATAAAGGTCATCTGCAGAGGGCCACATAGCACATTGGAGCGCTTTGGGTCAAGTCGTCCCTGAGTTACAGCACTTTGATGATTTTCGGGTTACGCCACCTGGCGGCCATATTGGATGTCCGATCAGGCCGAAACTTCACATGCACATAAAGGTCATCTGCAGGGGGCCACATAGCAAATTGGAGCACTTTGGGTTAAGTCGTTCCTGAGTTACAGCACTTTGATGATTTTTGGGTTACGCCACCTGGTGGCCATCTTGGAAGTCAAATCAGTCCGAAATTCGACATGCATGTAAAGGTCATCTAGAGGGACGTAAATATCAAATTTGAGCACTCCACGTCAAGTCGTTCCTGAGTAATAGCAGTTACTTGATTTTCAGGTTACGCCACCTGGCGGCCATATTGGATGTCCAATCGGGCCGAAACTTGGTATTTTTAAAGGTACCCCTCCAATGCATGTTTATGCAAGATATGAAGTCGCTTGGTGAAATAATGACAAACTGTGGCAGGTTCGTCACTTTTGTCGAACTTTGACCTCTGTGACCTTGAAAAGTAGGTCAAATCAAAAACCCGTTATATATGTTATGTATCCTTATTAGATACACCTATGATAAAAATTTGGAGAAGATCTAGTCATTAGTTCAGGAGTTATTGCACTTTTTGTGTTTTCGGTTTCCGCCACCTGGTGGCCAAGCTAAGAGTCGAATCGGACCGAAACTTGGTGTCATGGGTCATCTGACCTAGGGGTATATATGTACCAAGTTTCAGATCAATAGCTCTGGCGGTTACGAAACGTGCCCTGCTAACGGAACACGACGACGACGACGACGACGACGGACGACGGACGACGACGGACGACGGACGCACAACCATTGTATAAGCTCACCACGGTGAGCTAAAAATCAAATGTAGTATTATTTTTTTAAAAACCTTTAACTATTAGTTTCTCCATCTTATCTGGGATGTGCACTGTACACTCATTTGAAGGAGGGTATCAAAAATATTGAGCTTACCAGGAAAATCTATCGTTCCGTCCGACACCAAAACTACATGTACTTTCTGCTGTCAGACTTTATAAGGGTTAATAGATAATTACTTTCCATAATTTGCCATAATTTAGAGCGCCATGATACCTAGATCTGACATGAATATTGTAGAGTTTCAAGAAACAGTTTCACCAGGAGACAAAAGAATGGTGAATTTCTGGTGTCGGACGGAACACTTTTTTGAAACACACCCATCTCTGCTGACTGTCTTCAGCTCATAGTTGGCAGGCGACTTGTTTTCAACTTATATAACATTGATTCAACAGCATGAGCATGAGCAAGACATGCAGAAATGACTCAAACTGCACATCCATAACTCATGCACCAAGTGATTAAAACCGTCTCCATAGTTTATCTCACACTTATATCTGATTAATTTGACTGACTAATGACAGCTTCTGAGTCATCTCCGAGATGGTTATCAGGAGATGTTGCGCTATAGGAGACCAAGTATCCCATGACAACCACCATACCACCATGTATAGACCAATCATGACTGTGGACCAGGGTCCATATTCATAAAACTACTTGGGCCGTATGCACCAAACGAGGTAAAAACCCCTGCGTGGGAGGATGATCGCAACCGAGGAAAGGGTTAACGGCCTTACAACACAATAGCTGAAATGTACGTCTCTGAGGGTTGATAACAGTGGCAGCAGTGATTAGATATTAAACTGGCTCCATATGTTATAAACATATACTTAATTTTTGTGATATTTATCTTTTGTGTATGAACAAAGGATAAGTGTCACACTTACATAACTTAGACTTAGTTTTAGGAATATGGGCCATCTGCGACATGCACCTATTTCGCTCTATTTTGACTAGAGTCATGTTTCATGTTACAATATTGACAATGCATTACCTAACTCCCAGGTTCTGACACTTCACTTCACCCATCACACCACCACCTAAATATTTCAAGACCCAGTCAGGTAAGAGCAGCAACAGTATTCACAATGACAATCATAATCAATGGTGAAACATTCAGGTCAGAATTACGGGTAGTCAGCACGGGTAGTCACAGACAGAACATATTCCCAGCCAAGATGTTCCCATGGCAACATATGGAAACAATATTGCCCAATTGATTTCTCACAAAATAGCTCTCAAGTGGCCCTCAAATGTTCAGCAGCTAATACATGTAGTGCATTTAGTACCCGCTCTATACATGTACCCGGTACACTGGGGAGTCTGACATGTCTGACTGGTGATGGAGAGGTGTAGTAACATGGTTGACTTTTCCATTTACGACGTTGAATGAATTTGAATTGATGAGACCATCACCCGGGGACCATCATCTTCCAGAGTTGGAACAACATGTACCCAGGCCAGGCGCGGATCCAGAGGGGGGCCGAGGGGGCCGCGGCCCCCCCCCCTATTTTTGGAACACCAACAAAAAATGTGTCACTAACTCCGAAAAAATGAGCAAATAGATGAGGAAATCATGCCCCCAGATGCTTGGAAATCGTATCTAAGTGCATCTGGAATTCAAAATTTTCGGGGGGAGGCCCCCAGACACCCCATTGTGGCTCCGCGCCTTGCGACTCTACTCCGTCAGCCTGTGGCTGATGGTGACCGGCCCCCCGTATTCCAAAATCCTGGATCCGCCCCTGCAGGCCTACGTCGCAGCTCTACACCCAGTACCATAACACACGGGTACTCATAGGCGTACCTCAAGTACCGGTGTCGTAGAATGTCATGCCCCCCGATATGAGATGCCCCACAACAATAGATTCTGACGGATTAAGGGTCAGCCGGGCACTGACAAACAGAACGTCTGTTACCAGATGCCCCCTGAGAACAAAAGAAGCGGGCACCTACATTCTATGACACCTGTACCCAGTGCTGGTGTGAACAGAGTCTGAGTGATAGGCCTACCAAAAATAGATATCTACCGGTATCTATTTTATTGATTATCTATTTTTATTTTTTTCCCGTGGGTTCGAATCTGGTACCCGATTTCTATTTCATTTTTGGTGATACCCATAGATCCAACCATGGAGGAAAAAAATAACTCAGTGACAAGCACTAGGGAGGGCACAACAGCGGATATCCAACTTACAGATGCCCACTAGGGTACAGAGAGCAAAACAATGATATTGGACAACTAACAAGGTGAAGAAACAAGAATATCACGGCAAAAACGGAGAAATTGGCTATTCTTCATATACCCACCTTCTGTTGTATTTCCCGGCTGTAACCTGACTTTGACGCTCGAATCATGATGAAAATGGGTAAATGCCACGAAAGAATAATCCAAAATGGGTTTGCACCTCAAAGTGCCCAAAACACGTTGCCGACTAAAATCCACTGAATACACGTTGGTACCTCCCGCGCTGCTAATCACACATGTACTGACAGAACACGCTATGGGAATAATGCTTATATGGTATTACACCCCCGTCTCCAGGTATTAGCTACATCTACTCCGCCCAGTACATCATAATAGGCAGCGGTACACAGGGACGAGGTTGATCCAAGGAATGTCATTTCACGCTTGGCGGGAAGTGAAAAGAAGAGATATTTTGTTTAGTGGGTGTGTTTCTTACGAAATCGGATGATAAGCAGGTGTCTAAATCATGCAATTTTTGACCGGACATGGTTCTTTGTACCGGTATCTAATATTCTGATTCATCCCTTACTGTCACTTTTATTGTTGTTTGATGGGCGCGTTCCTGGTGACATTTGCTGTCGTCTGCTCCGACCATGACGGTAATAACCCAATTGAGTGTGGAAGAAGAAGAAATAAAAATTTCCTACCTACCCAGTGATATCAAGATGGTCCCTACATTGATATGTAGGGACCATAAAAAGATGAAGTGGGCTTCCCCAAATCGAGAACCCCCTCCCCCAGACGAAGTCACTTTGTCTTTTTTTGGCATCAAAACAATTTTGAGACGGCCCCTTACATCATCAGTTTTATAATTTCCTGCAAAAAGGCAACAAGTGTCATGAATTATTAATGAGCGCACAGTCTGTACATCCTGTTGTTACGATCAAATAGTGAGTTTTCGCAACCACAATATAAAGGGGAATGATCGTTCGTTCAATGTTTTCGAAGTGCTAACTGGGTCTTTGCGAAATTGTACTCCAACTTGGTGTCACAGAACATAACAAAGAAAAAGACGGCAGCTTTTGGAATCATTTTTTTACTTCTTAATGAGACAAGTGATAAAAAGATTATCATAGTGTATTCTGTACACTAAATAATGAAAATGAAACAACTGCAAAGGATGGGCATCAAAAACAGGGCTTCGGAAATGAACATAGCAGTAGTAGAAATCCTGACCAAACTTCTCATCTTGGACCTTGCAAAAGTCTCAACTGACATTGACAATGCCATTGATACAACTCGTACAGTAATTCAGAGATATTGAATGACAACTCAATTGTACTCTGTCAGTGCTGCCACCTATATAGTGTTGATGTCACTCATGGGACTTTGGAGTAGTCAGTGCTGCCACCTATATACTGCTGATGTCACTCATGGGACTTTAGAGTAGTAAGACATAACTCTGACAGTGCTGCCACCTATGAACTGCTGATGTCACTCGTGGGACTTTACAGTAATTCAGTGAAAACCATTGGAAACTGGCTGATTGACAGAGACCTGCATGATTTGATCTGGAATGTTTTTTTCAGGGGTGATTACAGCAAATTGGACTGATGCAGCTGATATAAAAAAGATGAAGTGGAATAAAACTGCCTGCAAGTAAATGAAATATTTACAAAGGCCGAATTAGAAGACAAAATGTTGAACACACGCATGGTTTCGGTCAGGTCTTGTGACTATAGGGGCCTCTTCTGCCGAGCTACACAATGCTACATGTGCTAAATGAACAAATCCAAGTCTGTTTTGATTACAATCTCATCTTTTACCCCCAGCCCAGGAATAATCAGATTAAAGGTGCTCTAGTTCGAATTGTAAACATTACGGTTTGTTTATTTACATGGTTGATTATAATAGTTATTTTTCCTCGGACAGGTGGCAGCACCGTCATGACCGTGTATACCAAAACATTAATGTTATCTATTTTTATGTCTATCTTGATAAATATTCTTGTAACTAAATATATTTATGATTTTACGCTCAAAAACAAACAAAAAGGTGTGAAAGGCGAGATTTAATTCGATTTTATCTGATCTGTTAGTAGGCCTACATGTACCAGAAGTTGACAATAGGTGGCACACCGTAATGTTTACAATTCGAACTAGAGCACCTTTAAGTTGACACTACGTATGAGAGAAACATGAAGTTGGCCACCGACATGACCAATGTCTCTTTTTAGTCTTACCCAAACTAAGTACATCAATACCACTGAAAAATGCCCCTCCCCAACCACATACATCCCACCAGTATTATCCTTTTGGGAGTATAAACAGTAAAAGTGTTTGGGCTTGGCTACTTCCATGCCCACAGTTACTTCTAAGTTCACATCGACTCCAAGCAATACTAGTTCACATCTGATAATGTGTCTCTACAGCAGCGCCATCTTTTGCCACAGAATCTATGACATATATCCACCGTATGGATCCTTCAGTTCACCGGTCATCAGTCTGTGCCACTTTCCCTCATAAACCATGAATAGTACATCCATTTCGATTGGTCTCTTACCCGCACTAAGACCAGTCTCAACGAATCAACACCCTCCACTTATTTCCATCAAAAACAAGTTGTTCCAACTCCTCGAGAATGTCAAGAATGTCTCACAGTCAACACAATTTTTATCCATTTAATCCAAAATACTCCGCTGTTTGCCAAAGTTAATGCCGGACTGATTCGCTCCTTTGTTTGTACCGTACTGTAAGCTGATGATCGCTTGACCCTCTCGTAGCTGCTCCTCTGTGAACTCCCTCTTGTTTGATTCGGATTCTCTTGGACCAAACCCCTCAAGTCCAAGTGTTCGGGCCTAGAAAAGAGGCAGAGTTGAAGAATGTGTAAAAGAATATATTCAACACGAATACCGGTAGATCTAAAGCACCACCACTTTGATATTGAGAAACACTGCCAACAGCCATTTGTGTGTTGTAATGCACAAACACTTTGGCCATATTCATAAAGGGTGTTTATAGCCTAATCAGCGTACAAATTCTGCATTACACAGGCTATTAGGCCTAGAAAACTATTGTTCTGCCTTCTGTATGCTGCCTGATCTCTGGCATTTACCCACAAGATGATCACGCGCGTCTTCCTTTCCTGCGTCTCAGTGTGGGAGGACAAAAGAAAGCGTTGGACAAATTCTAGACAAGCCTGCCTGATCGTTCAACATTTCCTTTGTCCTCTTGGACTTAGGCTGCTTTTCCACGAGACGTTTGCGGGCACGGAATAGGAAGCGGGTGCGGGTGGAAAAAATCGATCCAACGTAATTCCCTTTAGCTGTTTCACCTGCACCCGCTCCCGCCACCGAAACCGCGTCTGCAAACGTCTTGTGGAAAAGCAGCCTTAGATGCAGGACAGTTGAACGCGTGTGATTAGCGTATCCTGCGGGTAAATGCCTCTGGTGAAGCACCATACAGACATCAGACAATAGTCTTCTAGGCCTTTACCCTGTGTAATGCAGAATTTGTACGCTGATTAGGCTAACACCCTTTATGAATATATGGCCCTAACAGTCTCAGTGAAGACATATTTGAAATATTTGTAGGATAGCTTTAGGTCATTTTGGAGCACCCCGTAGAGTGCAGCACCGGTTTAAAGCACACGGAGATGATGTCAACACTGGCAAGACACTTTGTACCAATAAAAGGCATTCTCATAATTGAATTCCCACAACAAGGGAATTTCACATGCTTTACACGTGAAAGACATGCAAAAGGATCAACTGTCTCAATGAGCCTAAACTGAATCAACGTAATCTGTTGGTCTCGGCAGGAATGCCAAAAAATATGCCAAAATAAGCAATCATGTGTCATAAGTACATGTGAGAGTTTACCCAAGGGCCTTGAACAAGTGGGTTGAAACGATATAGGCAAATACACAGTATAGCATGAACTACTGAAATTATGCGTAAAAAACATGGGAAATTTATGAAATACATGTCAACCAGGCAAATGCCTGGACTTGACGGAATACTCAGAATGACTTTTTGATGTTGATATTCTGACCTGCACAATAGGCAACCAGAAAAACATACCTTCCGTCCTAGGGACTGTATCGTTAATACCACTTGGTGTAAGTTCTGTTTTTCATAAAGGTCCACTGTTTGAAAGAGTTCAAAATCCTCCACTCCAACTGACTTCGCAGCTTCCAAGAACATCGATATTAATTCAATTTGATTAAATGTGAACTTCTGCCTTTTTAGTTTACCAAATGGTACACATTTTTCGTTGATGATGTGTCCTAACCTGAAACAGAAGAAGTATAGTGTCAGGAGAGCTCAAGGGCATAGGTTGGGGGTTAGAGTGGGGGTGGGAGTCACACTGGGTGCACGTGCCCCCCTCCCACAGCATGGAGTTGTGCATCGGCACCTTTTCATCATGTGTCCAGACACTCTGGTTTCCTCCTGCTGTGTGATTTTATGTTGTCTGTACAGCGAGTTATACCAAATATGTCACACAGCTCACAATTAACCTATAATTTGTCTGTCAGCTGAGTGAAAGCCAGACAAGCCTCTTGTTCGGACAGTAATACACACCTTGCCAGCACATAACCATCTTTCAATTCTTTGTGAAAGTTTTGTGGTGATCCGTCCAGATTCATGTCGACAGATGGTAGTTTTCCATTCACCATGCTATCGTTTACCGTCTCCTGGATCCAAGTCAGACATTCTTGTGCCATCTCTGGGTTGAATTTGGCATCAATCTGAAATATAAACCCATAATTCAACCCAAGTATCTCTGCTGACTGTATTCAGCCCTTAATAGTTTGCAGGCGACTTGTTTTCAAGTTATACAACATTGATTCAACAGCATGAGCATGACGGAGCAAGACATGCAGAAATGACTCAAACTGCACATCCATAACTCATGCACCAAGTGATTAAAACCGTCTCCATAGTTTATCTTACACTTATATCTGATTAATTTGACTGACTAATGACAGCTTCTGAGTCATCGCCGAGATGGTTATCAGGAGATGTTGTGCTGCAGGAGACCAAGTATCCCATGACAACCACCATACCGGTACCACCATATAGACCAATCATGACTGTGGACCAGTAGTAGGCAACACTATTGACCAAAAGTGATAAGTCAAGTGCTGCAAGTCATGGACACAGTGACACCACTCCAGCAAAAGAAGCGCATGTCGCAACCGAGGAAAGGGTTAACAGCCTTTCAACACAATAGGTAGTTCAAGAAATCAAACGATAAACGTTAACTTTACGATAACGTTATTTTTCATACCGGTACTGCGAATTCACCAGATTGCATTTTCAGTACAAAAAATAACGTTGTCGTAAAGTTGCCATTTTATCGTTTAATAGCTGAAATGTACGTCTCTGCGGATTGATAACAGTAGTGGACATCAGTGAATAAACAGTAAACTGGGTCCATCAATATTTTATACTAACATATTTCAAGTCAAAGGCCCACATTCTAGAAGCTGCCTTAACTCTAAGGTCCACTTTAAGTTTTTGTATTCTGCCTGCAAACCTTACAGTTAAGGAAGCTTCTAGAATACGGCCCGAAGTGTGATACTTATCTTTTGTGTTGATAGGGAAGTGTCTCGACACCAGTGTCACATCACACTTAGGGCCGTATGCACAGAGCTTCCTCAAGTGTAAGGTCGACCTTAATCTTTTGTATTCTGCCCTGCAAACAATAGCTAAAGGTCGACCTCACACTCAAGGAAGCTCTGTGCATACGGCCCTTAGACTTAAGTCAAAGTGTGATACTTATCTTGTGTTGAACATAGGATAGGTGTCACACTTAGACTTACCGGTAAGTAGTTTATGGGTCCTGATGACCAATAATGATCACCTGCAACATGCACCTATTTTGCTAGTCACATATTTTGGACCCCAGACAAGTCAGAGACTGGAGTCATGTTTCATACTGTACAATACTGACAACGCATTACCTAACTCCCAGGTTCCGGCACTTCACTTCACCCATCACACCACCGCCTAAATATTTCAAGACCCAGTCAGGTAAGAGCAGCAACAGTATGTATGACAATCATAATCAATGGTGAAACATTCAGGTCAGAATTACGGGTAGTCAGCATGGGTAGTCAGACAGAACATTATTCCCAGCCAAGATGTTCCCATGGCAACATATGGAAACAATATTACCCAATTGATTTCTAGAAAAATAGCTTTCAAGTGGCCCTCAAATGTTCAGCAGCTAGTACTCGCTCTATACATGTACCCGGTACACTGGGGAGTCTGACTGGTGATGGAGAGGACGGTGTAGTAACATGGTTGACTAATTTTCCATTTATGACATTGAATTTGATGAGACCATCATCATCCAGTTGGAACAACATGGTACCCAGGCCTACGTCGCAGCTGTAGGCCTACCCAGTACCATAAAACATGGGTACTCATAGGCAGGCCTCAAGTACCGGTACCAGTATACTAGTATGCTGGTGTGAACCTTGGAGGATAATTCCTCCTAGTGTGAACAGAGTCTGAGTGATACCAAAAATAGATATCCACAAGTGTAATAGGAATCAATGTCCTAGGAATGCAAGTCCGCCATACAATAGCACGCTATTGTAAAGTTACATCCGAATGATCATGGTCTCTATAGCCACTTTGATATTCTAATCCCTCGCTGAACAATAGTACCGGACTTTGATTCCACTGAGGGGGACATTGATTCCTGTCACACCGGTATCTAATAGATTAGGCCTACCGGTATCTATTTTTAGTTTTTTTTCCGTGGGTTCGAATCTGGTAGGAAGCAATGCCTTTCACCTTAGAAACCCGATTTCTATTTCATATTCTATATTTTTGGTGATACCCAGATACGCCATAGATCCAACCTTGGAGGAATTCCTCCAAGATCCAACCTTGGAGGAAAAAATAACTGACAAGCACCAGGGAGGGCACAACAGCGGATACCCAACTTACATTACAGATGCCCACTAGGGTAGGCCTACAGCTTGGAGGAATCAGGCCTACTGTCAGTATAATCCCATCCTCCAAGTAATACAGAGAGCAAAACAATGATATTGGACAACAACTGACAAGGTGAAGAAGCAAGAATATCACGGCAAAACGAAGAAATTGGCTATTCTTCATATACCCACCTTCTGTTGTATTTCCCGGCTGTAACCTGACTTTGACGCTCGAATCATGATGGAAATGGGTAAATGCCACGAAAGAATAATCCAAAATGGGTTTGCACCTCAAGTGCCCAAAACACGTTGACGGTTAAAATTCACTGAATACACGTTGGTACCTCCCGCGCTGCTAATCACACATGTACTGACAGAACACGCTATGGGAATAATGCTTATATGGTATTACACCCCCGTCTCCAGGTATTAGCTACATCTACTCCGCCCAGTACATCATAATAGGCAGCGGTACACAGGGCCGAGGTTGATCCAAGGAATGTCATTTCACGCTTGGCGGGAAGTGAAAAGAAGATATATTTTGTTTAGTGGGTGTGTTTCTTACGAAATCGGATGATAAGCAGGTGTCTAAATCATGCAATTTTTGACCGGACATGGTTCTTTGTACCGGTATCTAATATTCTGATTCATCCCTTACTGTCACTTTTGTTGTTTGATGGGCGCGTTCCTGGTGACATTTGCTGTCGTCTGCTCCGACCATGACGGTAATATCATTATCATACCGAAACAAATATATGGAACAAGGCCTCCGGGATAGTAGGAAACACGCGAGGAATGTTAAAAATGTAACATAGGCCTAATATTATAAATGATGAGTGATTATCTGTGTGTGTGACGGTATTAACAACAATGGAGGCGCGTGCCACGTGACCGCAGCAGACGATAAGTGACAAATCAATGGTATTCAACTTGTGACTGTAACAGGGTTCGTACACCTTTAGGCTCTCAAATTTCAAGGACTTTTTAAGGACTTTCAAGGTCTGATTTCAGCAAAATTCAAGGACATTTTCATCAAATTTGTATGCCAGGGTGGGTATTTCCCGGCATTGAAAAAACAAAACCCCAGAGTCATCAAAACTTCGGAAAGAATGAGCAAAATAATCAACGCATGAACGATGCCATTCATTGTCAGCAATGATGAAAATATAAGGACTTTCATTGACATTTTAAAGATTTGTCAGAATTCAAGGATATTCCAGGTCCTGGAGATATTATTCCTAAAATTCATTGATATTCAAGGATTTCAAGCACCTGTATGAACCCTGCTGTAAGATACTATGAGTAGGCCCTACATTCATGGATGACATTACTTCTCCCTTGGTCAGCAGGAGGTATTGTACTGTCTCTCACAAAAACACTGAGCAGCTGGACACACACTAGAAACACTGACTGGTTGTTCCATGCTCAGCCTGTAGTGTTTCTGCCAGGAATATTTTTAAGGGGGGGGGGGGTCAACGAGAAAATTTGACTGAATTCTAGGTCAAAAACACAAATTTTGACTATTTTTGTCTTTTTAAGGAGAGGATGTACCCCCCTCTGACGGAAACACTGTCAGCATGGGGATTCAACTGGGCTCAGCTTTCACTCAGGGTGGGTGGATCCAGGATTTGGGAAAAGAGGGGCACCCTGTGCTAGGAATATTAAAATTTGCACCCAATTCCAGAATTTCACGGTCAACTTTACAGGTTTTATTGGCCAAAAGGGGAGGCACGCGCCAAGGTGTGCCCCCTCTAGATCTGCGCCTGGCTTTGGCCCAGATGGCTTTAGATATAGTATAAGCTGAACAGGGATGGAGTGAAAAGTGTTCTGTCAACAGACAAAAGCTGAACTAGAATCTCTCTTTACATGCAAATAAAATTTATTCAAAAATTATCACAATTTGAGTTTTCTTTCAAACCATCTTTCTAAGCAGGCCCCTCTGGGCAATAATCTCTTTGGTAAGGACGGATATGAACATCAACAAACAGGACGGAGTTGGCGGTGAAAATACTGATCCAGATATCACCAATTCACAAAGTTCTCCTCCTCAGCTTCCAGGATCCAGTTGCATGGAATAATGTTGTTGGACTGTGTTCAGCATCCGTCTCCAGCTTCATATAGGGCCATATTCTAGAAGCTAAGGTTTACCTTTAGCTATTGTTTGCAGGGCAGAATACAAAAGCTTAAAGTGGACCTTAGAGTTAAGGAGGTTTCTAGAATACGGGCCATAGATTTATACAACTGAGGTAAGGACACCAATGAGGCACCAACGAATCGCATAACATTCACATCCTACCGCACATGATTATCAGATACACTCGACACTGGGGTATTATGGGACGGTCTCGTTGGGGCATCTTGGTTCCGTGACGGCGAAGCGCTTATCGTCAACATGAAGGGATCCTCGTACTGACCACTATAAACGTGAGCTCGACCCTCTGAAAAGACGAAGAAGAAAAACTATCAGAAATTCGAAGGATATCTGTTTCGTCAGGGGGTGAGGATACCAGACAATCTCTCTGACCATCGCAGGAATATGGTCTGGGGATCTGAGGGAGCTTAATCACAAACCCCCCGGGGGACTTGCAGAGCTACATGTTGACTGGTTCTCTAGCCCTAAGTTGTCAAGGAAAACAGCTTCATGTCTGGGAGAACAGAGAAGAAGTGCCTGAGGAAGACCCCGGTTGGGGTTGAAAATTTGTGAAATTCGAAGGCGACCCTTCGTATTATAAATTTCTTTATCTCGTGTCATCTCAGTATCATTAGGCTCATTTTCTGTGCGGCTTCCGACTGGTTTTGTGGTGGAGGGTCACATATACATGTAGTTCCAGTTGTTGCCTGTTCTTGTCGAGCTACCAGAAGCTACCTGGTAGCTCGACTAGAAAGTGCCTGAGGAAGACCCCGCTTGGGGTCGAAAATTTGTGAAATTTGGAGGCGACCCTTCATATTATATCATTTTGTGTGTCGTTCTTTGTGCTTTTTTTGGATATAGGAGATAAAGAAATAGAATCACTCAGATTTCACAATAGACACACAATACTGAAATTGACAGATAATTCAGTCCAAACCTGCCAACCTCAGAGCGACTTCTGACTGGTTTTGTGGTGGAGGGTCACATAAGTGACAGGCTCAAAGACAATGATTATAACACAACAATCACAAGGTAGAATAGTGCAAAGTTTATAATATGGATGCTGACAATTAAATGAAGAACACCGATAAAGAAATGACTTATAGTCAAAGGAAGGATGGGACATTGCAAAGCAAAGGCACAAGAATTTGTACAAGTAGCAAAGGGATCGCAGAAATTAGGAAAATATGCAGAAGTTTCCACTATACATGTCAGTACAGTCAGTGATCCAAGTGTGGAGGCAGATCTCTGCATGGAGTCTGTTCTCCAGTAGCGTGGAGGATAATAGCTACTTCTACGAGGGGTGGGAAGTACCTGGATCATAAGGTTCATCTACATGTATGTGGGTATAAAAGCCAGGGGTGCTGAAATGCAGATGGTTTGAAGCCGGACTTTAGTGATCCAATAATACACAGCGAAGGAATAGCGCCACCTATAGGGGACTGAAAGCAGCGGGGAATGACAATGTTTTTACCCTTATTTCCGGATGGATAAGGTGCCCGAAGAGGCATGAAGTATGATTCGTCACTTGATGCCGTATACAGGCGGCCCTGATACTGGCGATCCTCTACAAGATAAAGTCAGGAAATGGAGATGGTTATGTAATTCAGAGTTTGGTGAAGCCATTGACGTTTGCAGAACTTTTAAAACACCATCTCAGCCTGGCTTTTCTGTGCTTCTGGAATCTGATAAGGCCATGGCAAACGGCTTCGGAATAAACTGTGTCCGGCTTGAGAAAGCATTTTGTCTGGGAATTTTGCATCCCCAGACCTCGAAACTGTGATTTACAGGCTTGGTACATGCACACTAAGATGAATTGCCTGGTATACAATATATATTACTCATTACCATTAAAGAACTGACGGTATAAAAGAACCGACGACAAGTTTCACTTTGGCCAGAACCAATATCATGCACATTAGCACACAGAAGTATACAGATTTTCTTTTCATTCTATTCCAACAGGTCAGAAAAACCGAGGTAATCACAGAGTTACTGCGAAATGGAGAAAAGGTAATTATTTTCTCTATAAGAAGAAAAACATTTTGTACATGTAATTCTGATCGTAGTTTTTCCACCAGGTTGCTGATCATTAAGCAAGTTGAAAACACATGTGTTGCCATCTATAAAGACAAAACCAAACTATTGAGCTATCACTAGAGGCAGCCAATAACAGGTCAACTCACCGGCTACTTTCTCCGACTTGGAGCTGGTTGCAATTTCCTTCCATCCATCCACATAGCTAAAACAGGAAGGTTGTGTCAATGACTCAAAATACTGATCTGGATGTCACTTCACATACGGCAAAAGTGTCTTCAAAATTCCATGGTCAATTTCAAACATATTCTGCTAAATCATCCTATCATTTCAAAATGTACTCACTCATCATAATTAAGACTAGTTGTCCACTCCAGTAACTCATCTACCTCCCACTCTTGGACAGCTTCCGGTCCCTCCATGTCGATCGTCGCCACCATTCCAGCGGCAGCGCCCTCTATCAACTGTATCGTCTCCGTATCCTCCACTTTTGCTTTCATCATCCCTTCTTTATACCTGACAGGATCAGAAAATGAAAAGGCCTAGTTTTAATGGGTATTTGTGCACAGTTTGTCTCCAGAATAAGCTGGGGCAAACTTATCACAGAAACTCACATTTTTTGCATCCATTGTATCTTCTTCTTTTTCCGCTGCTTCTCAACATCTTGTCTCCGCTGCAGCTGAAATGAATAGACATTATCTACATTTACCAAGAGCTGGGGTTACGGAAAAGTGGGTAGGCCTTGGTGCAGAGCATTGTCCTACCATGATTTATCAGGGATTCTAAGATACCATCACAATCCCAATGCCTAGCCGCAACAGTACCGCATAATCGCACCGTTTACCGCAACGCAGGCATCGCACCCGCATGTACCGGTATGTGTCGTCAGCTTTAAGCTGGAGACACATACCAAGGTTTTTTGCATCTGTTTAATGTTTCCGGTCATTGCTCCATCCAAACGGTTTTGGACATTTAACACCACATATCAACAGAAGCAAAGCCCCAAACCACCGAGTGAGAGGTGGCAATATTCTAGCCTCAATTGAACTCAACACGATTTACATCTTACTTTGTTGTGATGGAATTCTAACTTCTTCTGCGACGTATCCCATGTGACAGGGTCGGATAGGACATGAGTAAGCAGCCGATCAGATACCAGTCTCCAACCGTTGTTCTCCCAACGCTCGTACCAACCATCTTTCGCTGGAGTGGAAACAAAAACACAAGTGAAACATTTCGTCTGTAAATAACCGCCCCCTATGATGGAGAAAAGTTGCCTGATAAGGAATCCGTGCCACACAAGTATTGCACTCTGAAGATCTTGAAAAGGAATGGAGTAGAATAGTGCAGCTTGTTTCAGGGGCTGGTTGCCAGGGGCTGGAGGAGCCCGGTGGTGTAGTGGTTTGGGTCTCCCACTAGCGGTCAGAGGGTCCTGGGTTCGAATCCTACTGGGCGTGAGACTTTGGGAAAGTCTCTTTGCCTCACTGGCCTCTCTCCACCCAGGTGTATCAATGGGTACTGGTTGGAAATGCTGGATTGTAGCGCTGAATCAGCAGCTCATCTGAGTTCTACTGAAAGGTTTCAGGACAGACTGGGGTTAAAGTGTAAAGTCGGATGAGAACCTCTACCGTAGTTGATATAAGACTATAAACCCAAACTTTAACTTTTTTAATTTCATTTCACTTTGCATATGAGTATGATTAGGGAACACCGAGTGGGTGAGAATAACCACTGAGAGGTTGCCATGGTGACAGCCTTCTTGGAACCTGGTATCTTACAAGATGTGTCTGCTACTGTGAATCCTCTATTATGCACATCTTTAGCCATTCTTCTTTTTGCGTTGGCCATAGTATAATCCTTTGGACTGTTGGCGCACATGTCGACTATATTGCGATGAGTGAAGATCTTGTAATAAATGTTCGGAGGGAATTTGTCCTGGAAAAAAGAAACATTCTGGTGAAAATGACGAAAACCTTGACAAAAATGCTGAAACAAAGGGGAATCAACTTTCACCCTTAGGGGCTGTTCATTTTTCGTCAATTGAGGAATCTGAGTTGATCCTTGAGAAAATGGAGAAAGCTATGAAGCTGCAAATTGCAGCGATTGTTCTGTACAGCATAACAAATAATCCCTGCAATTTGCAAGTGCATAGCTTTTTCCGTTTTCCAAAGATCACAACTCAGATTCCTCAAGTGACGAAACTGAACAGCCCCTTTCAACTACACACAACATGAGACAACATGGCTCACTTCTAGTATACTCACCCCAGCTAATCTAAATTTGACATGAATCCCAGCTGCTGCATCTAAAAGCCTGGCTTCATTTGGATTGATACAGCGGAGCATGAGTGCAGGGTCACCCCGCTGCTTGAAGTTGATGAGATCCCTGTAGTATCTATAGACCTGTATATCCTGTAAAGGGGATAGTAGAGACACAGATAATGCTACTACTGCTTTGGTGAGAAAAGAACAGGAACAATCAAGAGTGGGTAAGCATGGTAAGGGGGTGCCCAGTGTTTCCGCCAGAGGGGGGGATGGGGGGGGATGAATCCCCTCCTCAAAAATTTCAAGGAGGGGATATCCCCCCCTCAAGTTTGCAGACTAACCTTTTTCAAATATCACTATTTTCACTTCAGTAGTGTTTTTCTTTAATTTGTCACATTTCAAATGCAATTTTCATGCAGAAGGAAGACTAATTTTGCATTTTGGAGTGTAAAAAATGACTCTGGAGGCCATTTTTAACCAAAAAACTCCCCAAAAAATTTTTGAAAAAAATTTTTTTTTCGAAAAAAAAATGTTTTTTTGAAATTTTTTTTCTCTCCCCCCTCCTTGACAATCCTGACGGAAACCCTGGTGCCAGCAACAGATCTGGCACTGCACTCCAAGAGGGCCTCGTAGTTACTCACAACGCCCCCTAGTGCCACAAAGCATTACTTGATACGATAATTCTGACTTCTAGTTCAAACTTTCAACTAGTTTTAAAGAAAGAGAGAGCACAAAAGTCGACACACAAAATGATGATATATACCCGGTGAAGTCAACTTCCAAATTTTGCAAATTTTCGACCCCAACTGGGGTCTCCCTCAGGCACTTTTCAGTATGGAATTCCAGAAAAGACGCCAGAAAAGATTCAGCTGTCTTTTCTGGAGTTCCATACTGAAAAGTGCCTGAGGAAGACCCCGGTTGGGGTCGAAAATTTGCGAAATTTTGGAAGTTGACTTCCTATCAACTAGTTTTAACAGATAATGCCGCCACTCACGATGTGTTTCCTCCAGGCCTGCTGTATCACAGATGCTGCATCATCTGGTGTGTATTCTGGCATCTTTCCCGGCTTCGTGACACCATTTGATGGTGCCTTTTTATCACTTTTGACTGTCCGTATACTAGAATCTGTCTTTTCCTTCTCTCGTGCTGTTTGTATGAGATTTTGGTCGAGGCAAAACTGTTCGAAGCTGCAAGCAGGAAATTTCCGGGCTAAGTTGCAGTATTTTGGGCAAATCTCACCCTGGGAAGAAAATGCTTGAGATATGACAATGAGGAGGGCAATATTTTATTTATCCCGACAGGAATACTGGGACAAAATGTATGCTTTCATCGGTATCACATTTCATCGTTTTAAGGATAAAACAATGAAATTAGAGAAATTTTCATCTACTACTAGATGATGTAAGTTTTACTGTCGGGTGACCAAAACACACGGGTTATTTTCATGCCAGAAGTAAATTGAAATAACGCTAGAAAGAAGAAATTTTGGTCACAACGCTCGCAGCAACGCCATTTGGTGCTACTACGGCGCCCTCCTCATTGCAGAGGTGGTGACCTGTCCCATGAACTTAACAAACAGCTGAGTCAAAATGAGGCATTACTGCTTGGTAACAACAGCTGTATCCAAGGCCGTGCCTTTCAGAGGTCTATGATCCATCCTTGGTAATTCATACCTGGGAATATCTTCAACACCAGCCAGTCTTAACCTCCTCACAAACTCAGCATACAATGCTTCTAAAGTATCGTCCTCTGACAACGCTTTGGACTCCTCACCATTCCTGCCATTAACCTAGAATACACAAGGAGACAACTGAAGAGTTACTGAATTCTCAAATGCTGATGGCACCGACGTTTCCCAACCAAACCAATTAGGACTTCAATACTGATGATAGACACTAAGGGCGGTATGCACCAAGCGAAGATTATCTTCAAGTTGAGCCACAACTTTTCCATTGTCAGATCATGCCCTGGCAAACCTGAACAATGGAATTAAGTTGTGGCTCAACCTGAGTTCAAGATAATCTTCGTTTGGTGCATACGGCCCTAAAAGGCCATTTTGGTATCGACTGTACAATACAACTGGACTCACCTTGGTGGGACTTCTGCGTTTCTCTGGTGAAGGGGTAGGGGTTCTAACATCAGGCAGTCTCTCCACGACATGCTTGCTACCACTATACACAGCTGTGTGGCTGATCTTACCCTCAGCAACTCTCAACACCTTACATCTGTAATACGGTAAGCAGATTTTCATTACATGTAGGAGTTTCTTACCAATGTCTTAGAACCTTGTGTCAAATATATCAGAGTTACCATCAGGCTCCATTTAGAGTTACTAGTCTCTACTCACAAAGGGACGGTGCAACTACATGTAATCGGCAGTCTTGCAGACCGTGAAGTACACTTCCCTACATAGACAACACACTATACTCATCAAGGACATGGCACAAGGATTGCACACCACATGGACAATCCAGCATGGACTTATCAGAGGGCACCAAGCACTACAGACACAGAGATTTGGACACCACACATGCTGACTGTCCACTTGCAGATAATTAAATCCTCATCTGGTATTCCAAGCTAACGACTAGCATGACCTTAATTCACAGGCATTTTTCTTGTACCTGGCGTTGTAACCTCGGAATTGTCGCTGGATTTCAATAGCAGCAGAACTACGGGCTTCATCACTATCTTTATTTTCTCTGATGAGTGTCTGAAGAAAAGAAATTTCCTTATGACATGTGACTCCAGCCTCAGAAATTCGGATAAATTTATGGGTTCCTGTGACACAGTTCTGACTGACTGAACCACAACAATATGCCTCAAGTTACTTCCCCTTTTTTTGGTTTCAGATCTGCTGTATCATGTCAATATGATTACCTGTCTGAGAGCCTTGGGGGCAGAGGCCAACTTCAGATCTCGAGCAACAGATCCCTCTGAAAAAGATATCAAACATCGGCATAGGACTAGGCTAGCTGAAGTGAATTGACTGCTACTTTAGGCCCTCTACAGTGGGGCCTAAAAACTCCTTCGACCATATTCTAGAAGCGTCCTTAACTCTAAGGTTTACCTTTAGCTATTGTTTGCAGGGCAGAATACAAAAACTTTAAGTGGACCTTGGAGTTAAGGAAGCTTCTAGAATACGGGCCCTTGTCTCTTACTTCAGGGCTCGAAAAATCACATGCCCGAATGCCCACAGGCAACCTGTTCAACCACCTGGGCAACAAAAACCAATTTTCAGCAAAATACAACATGCCCGACCGGGCAACTCTTATTTGGATTCCACTCAAAAAATAAATATAATCAAACATGTTAAAGTAAATTTCCAACCAAACCAAGGGATTCGGGCATCCATCAAGATGAGCTGGGCATCTAAAAACCTGAAAACTGAAAGTGAAAAGACAGGTTGCCCGACTGGGCATGTAGGCTCCAGATAATTTTTCAAGCCCTGTACTAGGCTATGAATTACCGATAGGCAACATTCCTCAAACTCACGAGCAAAGGGGTTTCAAGAGGCAAACTCACCTGGCAAATCAGCATCTGCAAGTATTTGCTTGACTTCCTTTTCTGATACAGTTGCCATAGTAACTGCACCTGCGGCGAGGCAAGTAGAGATTATTTCTAATCTAGGGCAAGCAGGTCTTATGGGTTTTCCTGATATTGTACAGAACAGGTAGGCCTACCCAACCGTATGAAAGCCTACAAGTTCAAGTAGCCTAGCATGCTAGCTCATGAGCTGCATGCATGCATTGCAATGCACGCACCTGCACCATTCACTCACACTGCACTGCTCATGTGCTGAGCTGCTGACTGAGGGTTTGTTTACATCGTTTCCAAGGCGGCTTCGGTGGGAATTCAAGGGGTCGCAACCTTAAAAATAAGTCTGCAGTATCTATACACAGTTATTAACGTTTAGCAGTTGCTATAAAGCTTATCACTGAACCCAACACAGAGCAATTGATCAGAAATAACCAGTTTCAGCCACACGAAATGTCACAGAAAACCTGTCCCTCCGACATTTTTGTTGTTGGCGTGAGTGATTCTTTTTCCGCGGCTGCCGTGAAGACGCCGTGCGCGATTCGTCTGCTTCTATGGCCGTCCGGGTATCAGATCGTTTCGTTACACGGCCTTTTTGTTAAGTCAGTGGCAGTGCGTTACATAGGTCGCACTAATTTGCGTCCAGCAGCGACCAACTGCGTCCAGTTGCGTCCAACGCTATAAAACACTAATTTTATCAATACAAATGTTCAAATTTCATTTTTAAATTGTAATTCTCCACATTATCTCATCAGAATTAATCAGACAAATCTGAATTAATGACATCTGGACGAGAATAAAAACTCGCAAAGTCGGCCTTCCGCGATTGTGATTCCTCAGGCCGTCGCGGCCATATTGGTAGAGTCTATCCCAAACGACGGTAACAACAAAATGGCCGCCGGCGTCTGGACGCAAAATTAAAATCAACAAATCATGAAAATGAGCATGATGAGTGATTGGAAACGTTCCAAATACATGAAATACATTTCAGGAACATTTGATTGACTCCTGCCCACACTCACAAATATTGATATGGTCACTTTTATTGCTAGAAATTACTTTTTTATGCCGTTGGACGCTACTGGACGCAACTGGTCGCAGTTGGACGCAATTTAGTGCGACCCGCGTTACATTGTTTGGTCGTTTCGTTACACGGGTTTGGACATTTCGTTACATGTGTTTGGTCGTTTCGTTACACGCTTTCGCTTCCGAATTTAATGCCTTCTAACTTGAATTCATGATTTTTTCTTATTGCCTGTTGTGTGAAACGTGATACTAATAGACCATGTACACTGTTCATTTTTTTCATGAAACCAACAGAGTGGGATAGCTGGTTCCCGCGACGGCCCTATAGTTACCGTCGTTCCGCCGTTTCGCTATTGCAAAAGGCCGGCGGTCTGAAGTAAGATCAGTCATTCAATGTTCAAGTAGGCCTAAATATCTGTTTACTGAAAAGAAATTGGCAAACGAATTTGGTAATGGATTCTTCCGCCTGGATTCCGCCTGGATTAGATAAGTTTTTGAAGAATGCAAGCAGAGAGGTTGGGGAGAAGTGATGGACTTTGAAATATAAATGATCTCTGTCAAATTTTGAAATGCTGAAGTCACTCGCGATGTAGAAGCGCGCCAGAGAATTCGGCGGGAAGCACGTGTTCGGCATGTTCGGGGCGCGATCTTGAGGGACTAAAATCGTGGAAGGCGGAGCGGCTGGGTAGGGAAGGAATTTGAGTGAGAAACCAATGGGAAATGGAACCGAATGAAATAAGGAAAGATTCGTTGAAGTTATCGCTTTTAATTTGAATCGTGAATCGCAAACCGCAAAGGACAAGTCGTACGAAAAATAGGCCCCTCAGTCTAGCTGAATCAATGCGCCCAGAATAGCCAGATTCCTGCAAATCGATAAAATGGCATAAGTTGCGCTTCCACTACAAAAAAAGCCGCTCTTGTTCTGCTTCCATTACAGAATTGCCGGGTTTAATAAGTCCGGTTCTATTAAGTGCGGATCTATTTAGTTTGGATCATTCTGCATAATGCATCGTGTAGAAATCGCTAACCTCTTCCTACACTCTGCAGCAAGCAACCAGATTCCGTGTTCAACGCTTTAGGATTTTCTCGTGCGACCAATCAGAAGCCTCGGTTCTCATGCGGTAATTTATTCAGTACGAGTGCGCCGTTCAACTTCGTTGCGAACAACACTAACCTGCTGGTACATAATTGACTTCCCACTGCCAGTCCTACAACAGAATAACAAATAATCTCCATCGAGTATTGCCTCCGCGGCTTCTTTTTGAGTACTTGTAAGTCCTTGCACGGAGACTTTGCATTCGAATGAAGTTTCATCGAGCCCGCCATCTTGTCATCATAACCGAGCTGCCGATGCAAGCTCTGCCGTGATTGGTTGCTATTTTTTGAACCGGGGAAATCCTTGAACTCGGAATGTGGTCTGCTTGCGTGAAGGTCAAGGGAGGAGAAGCCGAGTCTTGACCTGAACTCAGTGAAGATGGTTTGGATAGGCCATGCACAGTCGCAAGCGACCGTGGAGCCAGCTGTAGCCGAGCATAATACTACAAATACATCCGGTGTTATTGCCATTCCACTACAAAATTTATCCGCATCTAGATTCGGAGTATGATCGGCTATGCTATCCGAACTAAATAGATCCGCACTTAATAGAACCGGACTTTTTAAACCCGGCAATTCTGTAATGGAAGCAGAATAAGAGCGGACAAATACCGGCTTTTTTGTAGTGGAAGCGCAACTCGAACTAAATAGATCCGCACTTAATAGAACCGGACTTATTAAACACGGCTATTCTGTAATGGAAGCAGTAAGAGCGGAGTCCGACAAATACCGGCTTTTTTGTAGTGGAAGCGCAATTATTATCTATCCTAATATCAGCCCCTAACACACATTGCAAGTGACACTCACTTCAATAATAATATCAACGACGCCCTCACAACTCACTCCAAAACATACGGCGGTAATCAAAACAAATACAACCTGTGCCCGCCGGGCAGCAAATATTTTTTTCCCAACCAATAGATTCCCAACCAGTTTGAGTATATCCATTACGAAATGAAATTTACGAAGTGAATGGTGGGTTAATGGTTGGGTTAGTGTAAGGGTTAGGGTTAGGGTTAGGGTTAGTGTTGGGAGTAGTATGAGGATTAGGATTAAAATTAGGATTAGGATTAGCTTTTGCTATTATAGGTTAGGGAAAAAAGTTGGTCGTAATGGATATATCAGTTGGGAAAAAAAAATTCGCCGCCGGGCATTATTTTTCGCATGTTAAGAACTCCTTATGTGACCTTGGCGCATGATTACTTGACCTAGCCCATAGCATACATTGTCCGTATGAATCGAATTTAATAGGTCAATTTTTATCGCATTGATCTGGTCTGCCGTACTTGATCTGGTAGGTTACTACAGTGCCTGACTGAAGACACAGCTGTTTACGGACCTTGGCGTGAAATCCGTAAGTAGGCCCTACATGTAAATACATTTCAGGGTCATTCTCTGATTTACCCTCACTCGATCGAGCACTCGATATCCCATCGATCTTAGTTAGCCTATAGTGAGCCAGTGAGTTGAGTTTGTCTCTGACCGATTTCTTCAGTGTAGCCTACACTGTATGCGATCGAATGGAGACTAGGGCGTAGCCGCATAGCAACTCCGCTAGCGCTAGCGGAGTTTCTATGCGACCACCCGTGATCTCCAACCTCGAAGCAACGAAGAAAAACACCGAAGCACAACGGGGAGGAGACTGGTTCCCGCCTTCGCCACGCTCATTGTGGAACGGACAGTAACGCGGGAGTGGAGCGGCAAAGATAGGATCACCAGTCTTCACAGCTGGTCAGTTCTGCAGTCAGGACATCCCCGGATACCATCCACACAGTTCCAGTTCATCGCCATCTTCTGCACCTCGTCAGGGAAAGGTATGGGCTCTATAGATATTTTTTTCTTTAATAGATCTGCTCGTCTCTGGAAGTGCTGCAACAAAGAAGAATGAAGCAGTCGTTGAAGATCGAATCCCCGCCACCAAAACTGAAGTTCACGTGGGAGATAATTCTGTACCTTATCTACATATCATGCAGGAATGTCTTCATATTCGTTCAGAGGGGGTGGTGGATGCTGAACGGGACAGCCAAGATGTTGTCCCAGGCAAAGCAAGAGGATTTTTTCGAAAAATGTGCTCACGTTCAAAGAGTCGTGTGGAGGGGGAAGGCAGGCGTGTTCTGTATCAGCAGACATAAAGATTTCATCGGTGTTAATGAACGTTTTGATAGCCCAAGATGCGTCTTAGCGGACAATATCACTTTGTACTCCATTTCTCACTCATGTGCAACATTTGTGGAGACACCACCTGATATGGACGTCCTAAGCTCCGAGCATGCGCCTCTGGTTTATCTGACACAATTTCACCATGCCGTCAAGACGATCACAATTCCGAACTGGGCGTTCAAGAGGCTCGCAGACGAGATTGGTGACCCGGAGCAAGCGCCGGTCACGATACTTCCCAATACTGGACGTTGTGGTTCCACCATTTTGACTCAGATATTTGAGGCGTGTCCAGGTGTGCTGTCAATCAGCGAACCAGATGCAATAACCAATTTTGATGTCCTCAAACGTGAACTGGACCCACAGGAATATCGGAGACTTCTTCAAAGTGCAATCAGGTTGATTTGTAAGCGTCTCACCGGGAGAAACGTCAGGAACATCCTCGTGAAATTCCGATGCTCAAGCACCAGGCATGTCCCGGCGATCAGCGAGCTTTTCCCTCGTATACACCTCCTGTTTATGTACAGGGACAGGGTGGAGAATGTCCGATCCATGGACCAGGCCTTTTCTGGTCTCCTGGGTCCCTGGGCTTTGTACGTATTTGTGGCTTACCCGATCCTGGAGCTGATACTCCCCAAGGCGGTCGCTAGGTGTCGCTTCTTTTGCTACGGCGACCATCCAAAAACCGCCTGGATGCGAGAGGGAGGTCACCCTTTGACAAAAGAACTGACGATTTTCTACTACATGTGCATGCACCACTGCTGGATTGTTAGGAAATGCCTCGACTTCCAGGACCAGGGAGTCGAACTCGCCGCTGTCAAATACGACGATATCATCGCCGATCCTGAAAATGCTTGCAGGGAAATCTTCAGATATTGCGGTCTTCCCGAAAAGTTCGTCTCCCAGGCTGTCAAGGCATTGGAACAGGATTCTCAGCGAGGATCTCGTCTAGCTCGGGGGGCGAAACAGCATCGGAAGCGGCAGAGCGTCTCCACGGAAGTGTTGGAGCTTTGCGATGAGATTTGTAGACAGACGGATATACCGCTCTTCAGTGAGAAAGACGCGGATCTACCGCGGACAATCACCGGACAACGAAAATGACGACTGACAAACAAAGACCTATAGGACATTTTAATTTTGCACATGGCGACACTGGAACCGTCTTTTGGAGGAATAACGCCGACAGGACTTGCCCCATTCTGAGTTAAGCAGGGTTCATTGGCACACGGATTTCGTCCGATTCAGGTCCGTAAAAAATCGATCAAATTGACTTTAGCGTTGTCGTATCCGGAAAACTAGGGGCAAACGGATTGAAAACGGACCGGATCCGTGCGCCAATGAACCCGGCTTTAATCAGTGGTTTTTTAAATGCTCGCACCCTCCGTCACCGCATTCTTCGTGCGTGGTGATGGGAGCGAGAAGAACCTCTGATATTCTTAGGATGTCTGACTTGTCCTGGAGCCTAATAGAAGAATCCAGATTAAATCGATTAAATTGTATAGTGATGTAATAATAATAATAATAATGTAAGTTCTTATATAGCGCATTTCCAGTTGACCTGCTCAATGCGCTTTACATTATTACCCCCAGCTATAGGTCTGTTCATTCCAATTGACTTTCTCCACTCCCCGGGGAGTATTACAGTCCCGGCAGCTGATTTCAGCTGCTCATGGACTAACATTCATATCCCAGCCAGCCAAATATATTGGGCCAATATTGGTTAATATTGGCAAAAATATTGGGCCTATCTTGGAAGCCAATATTGGTTCAATGTTGGAAATGACCAGCCAATGTTGGCCAATATTGGCCCAATTACGTACTTGCTCATTGGTAAAAGATTGGCCCAATATTGGCAACTGTGGCAATATTGGTAGGATATTGGATGAATATTGGCTGTATATTTTTTGGCATCCTGATATCAATATCAATATCAATGAATCGCGTCCTGGTCCAAATGGACCTTTGCGAGTTGGTTGATATGATTTGGTGATGTTCTGATGATAAAACCCAAGATCCCACCTTGGGTTTTTACTTTGCTCCTTTTCAACCACTGAGTGGTTGAAGAGAAGCCAGGAATGGGAGACTCCTGTCGATCGAAAAAACCCTGATCAGGGGACTCTGTCAGGCCGAGTAAGCCGTAACATTCAAGTTACCATAAATAGTATGTAGGAGTCAGGCGGTTTCATTCAAATAAAACTTTTTCATATGTGTGGTGCAATATGAAGCATCATTTCCAAAAACTTGACACCACACAAAAATAATGAGCGAGGTTTATTGTACAAAATTATGTTGTTACCATGTTGGTGATGTTCTGATGATAAAACCCAAGATCCCACCTTGGGTTTTTACTTTGCTCCTTTTCAACCACTGAGTGGTTGAAGAGAAGCCAGGAATGGGAGGAGGCAACATTCCTATAGTTTTTATTCGCCATATTTCTTATTCTACAATTAGTTATTAAGATTAGTATTAGAAGTATGTTGACGACTTTTGCACGTGATTTCGACGTCTTTTACCCACCAGTTTTACTGACGAGTGACGAGTGACCAGTTTCAACGTCTTTGAGACGTCATTTTGCTAGCTGGGTTAGTGCCGAAATGGAGAAAACCTATAAATTATTGCCACACTTAATGTTGGCAAGCCAATAATTGACCAATATTGGGCCAAGATTGGCAATTCTTTTGCAACAATATCGGCATTGCCAATATTTAGCCAATATTGGACCAATATTGGAAATGTTGGCCAACATTTGCCAATGTTGTCCAACATTTGCCAATGTGCCCCAATCGTTACCCAATATTGGCCCAATATTCCCTGCTGCTGGCTGGGATAGACCATCACTACCAGCCAGGCACCCCTTTTACACCTGGGTGGGGTGAAGCAAGTGAGGCAAAGTGCTCAAGGTCACAAGCGAGCGTGTTTTTTTTCTTGGTCAGGACTGGGAATCGAACCCGGGACCTTCTGATTAGAAGTCCGTCTCGCTAACCCCTACACCACGCCGCTCCAGTACAGTATAGCTGTTTGGTTTGTCCCTAGAATAGTTTGTGATTCATGATTTTGAATGCTGGTATAGTCATGTCGTCTGGACCTTCGTAATGTTCTGTTCTCGACATGTCATGTCGTGCCCTGGAAAAACGTGTTCGCCTCATGGCGAACGTGAAACGACCTTGATAAACCTCGTCCTTGTGTTACTATTGTATGTATCAGTGCACAACGAACAAGTAGAGCAACCTGGACCCAGGCTTGTTAGATTTCCCGCTTCCTGGACCTCGGGAGCAGACGATATAGGAAGACGGTCACGTGAGGTCATGAGATCTGGTTCAAACAAGTGTGAGTCAACCAGACATTGATAAGTTAATGACCCAGTCGAGTGTTAGTCTGATTACTAGTATATGATCTACCCCCGTGTGTTATAGGCCTACTTCCTAGCTCGTCTCTCTTCGTAATTACTGGATATCAATGCTGGACAGCAGTGCCTACACACACGGCACGAGTAGGCCTACACACGGTACGTAGGCGAAGTTCGAGGTGAGTACGATAATAGTCTTACATGTATTTCGTACTGAGCTTTACCTCCTAAAGATCTCTGAGTCCTTTAGACAGTGCATAGTACAGCTTATTTCGTTGCTTGCATCATGCATCATGATGCTTGCATCATGCTCCAATGCTGCAATGTCCATTTACCCGACTGTGTACCGCCCCGAATGCTGCCGGTCATTTCTCACCAAGGTCTCTCACGCGGGCGTTCCCCGGGGGCGTTCTTCATAGGGTGAAGTCTGGGAAAGGGCACTGATCATGATCATCGTACCTTCCCTCAAGATTTCACAACATCTATCGAGGAAGCTAAAGCATTTAAAGCTGACGTGTCTTTTTCTCCAGGTCGATCAGCATGCCACAAGAAAACATGTGGGCACAGCTGGCGAAAGACATTCGCGCCCATTACTCAAAAAGGACACCTTACCACCGATTTCTCAGAGAACTGTTGGTTTATTTCGTGTACATCACGTGGCGATATGTCTTCAGATTCCTGCAGAGGGGGTGGTGGAGACTCAACGGAACAGCTCGTACCCTTTCCAAGACCCGAAATGAATCCCACGACGCATACGGGCATTGTGCGCATGTGCAAAAGATCATCTGGAGGAGGAAGGCGGACGTTTTGTGTATCACGCGGTCCAAGGACTTCATCTGTGTTCACGAAAGATTTGATGATCCCAGGTGTGTTCTGGCCGACAACGTGACACTTTACTCTGTCGGGCACTATGAAACTACTTTCGTGGAAACTCCAGCTAAAATGGATATCCACCATTCTAAACACGCCACCTTCCTCTTCATGGCGCAGTACCTGTACGCAGTGCGGACCATCACCATCCCAAATTGGGCATTCAAAAAGCTAGCGGAAGAGGTCGGTGATCCTAAAGCGGAAGTGACGTATCTTGCCAACACTGGGCGTTGTGGGTCCACCATTTTGACCCAGATGTTCGAGGCTTGTCCAAGCGTGTTGTCACTGAGCGAGCCTGACGCGTTCACGAACCTTGATGTGCTGAAGTACGAACTCCCTGAGGACGAATACAAAGAACTCCTCCGAAGTTCCCTTCGTCTGCTGTGCAAGCCAGTCTCGAAAACGGACGTCAAATACGTCCTCATCAAAACAAGAAGTAACAGCGTCCGCCATGCGCCTGTGATCGGTGAACTGCTCCCGTCAGTCAAACTCCTTTTCATGTACCGCGACCGGATGGAGACAGTTCGCTCCATGGACCAAGCCTTCTCCGCCATCTTGGTTTACTGGCTCCTCTTCATCTTCCAAGCCTCCTCTCTCCTCAGGAAGCTTTTGCCGAAACAGGTCGCAAGGTGTCGCCACTTTTGCTTCGGTGACGATGAAGGTACAGCTTGGATGCGGAACTCGGACAAGCTGTCCAGCTCTCTGACAATCTTCTACTATCTGTGCATGCATCACTGCTGGGTGGTTAAGAAATATTATGATTTCCAAGAAAGCGGGGTTGATATCCCTGCAGTCAAGTACGAAGACATGATAGGGAATCCGTCACGTGCTTGCAAGATCGTTTTCAAATATTGCGGCCTCCCAGAAGCCTCGATTCCGAACGCAATCAAAGCCATGGGGAAAGATTCGCAGCGTGCGTCGCCGCTCGCAATCGATGCCAAGAAGAAACGGAAGCGTCATGACGTCACACCGGAAGTACTTGAAATATGTGACACATTTTGCGAGAGATCAGGCATCCCCAGCTTTAGTGAAAACGCAGTGTTACCAAGGACAATTACCGGTACCATGGTAAACACGGAAGTCAACGAATCGTAACTCTTTTTTTACTGCAATTTCCGCCTCGCCTGGCAACTTTATGACAGTTGATGGGGTTTTTCCGTCGTTGCTCTTCGTGAGATCCGTTAACGAGTTCGAGTTTCCCCCTTTGCGAGATAATATAATTTTTGTCAATAGGTCTTGGCCTACAGTATATTATATGTTTACATATGGAAACTAAAATGAGAGAATAAATTGCTTATTTTCAATCGTCACCTCGTTACGATTGTCATGCCATCCGTCGACGAGGAAACGTGATAGGGCAGTTTAGGCTCGTCCTTGATTACGTGTCCGAAGGGGCATGGCTGAGTGCGGCAAATTGCACTCCGGGATTGCACTTCACAAAGGTCAAGAAGTGACCCGGATGTACATCCGCCGTTGTTAATGCCGTGTTACTGGCGAGGTTTGGAAACTGAGGGATAAACGTAAACGGTACAACACTGACGTCACACTCCATTCTGTCCGAATGCCATGTGACGCCATTGTCGCTATTTTCGTTTCATTTGCAACAATCACAGGCGCGCCATCTGTCGGCGAAGAGCTGCACTTCAAATCAATTAGTCATGCAGCACATGTGGGTTACCATGTTATAAAATCTCACTTATATCGATCGATTAAGTTAACACACTATCATGCACCGTTGACTGCACTGACAGACTGTGCACATTTTTATCACGCTAATAGACGGCGTTAAGCCGCCATTTACAGGTCTCCTCGCTGGGTAAAATCCGTGACCACGGACGGATCGAATTGCTCTTCTGAACGTGCAACGACAGGTGAGTATAATCCAAACCGCTCTTTACGCGATGCGATGCGAGTTATGCTGGCTAGCGGCGCGAGATGAGGCCACCTACCAAAGATGGGATGCTCCGAGCAGTAGGCTAACGCCTAGGCCTACCCCAATCTCTACATTGTCCTTTCTGACATGTCTGGCCACGCCGGGCATCCTGAGAAAATCAGAGGTTCTTTCTGCACACTATGCGGTGATGGAGGGAGCCAGCATCAAGAATCCTGGGAGTGATGAACTCCGAATGATGTCGAGCGATTTTACCGTGGATAGACTTTCACCTCAATCAGTATGCGACCCGCGTAACGTCCTCGTCTATCAATGTGCGGCGATGCGAGACCCCCGTACACATTGCCCTAGTTGCTCCTTTTTCATTGTGTATGTATCAAGGCCTCGAAACGTGTCGTTGTGCCTAACAAACAATCTATCATAAATGCACAGTTTATTCGTTGTGGATACCGCCTGTCCGGGTATACTCTGCAAGTCTGTTTGGCCTGTTACAAACCTTAGACACTGGTTGATTGTACCTCACCACAGATATCACACACGCAATCAGGTAGGTAGGAATCCCCCTCCAGTCCCCGCCCCTGCCTGCGCTTATGGCAAGCCGTTTGTTCATTATTTCCAGAAACTTAGTTTTTGCTCCAGAAACTATAGGTGTCTGACTTCAAAAACTAAGTTTCTGGTCGAAAAACTTAGTTTTTGGACATCTAACTAGTACTTTGAATCCAGAAACTTAGTTTCACGAGCAAAAACTAAGATTCTGCACCAAAAACTAAGTTTCTGGACCAAAATCTTGGTTTCTGGACCCAAATCTTGGTTTCTGAAGTCAGAAACTTAGTTTCTGGCCAAAAACTTAGTTTCTGCTTTCAAAAACACAGTTATGGAAAGCCGTTTGTTCAGAAACCAGGTTTTTGACTTCAAAAACTTAGTATTTGAACATGTAACTTGTATTTTGGATCCAGAAACTAAGTTTCTGGACCAAAAACTTGGTTTCTGAAGTCAAAAACTTAGTTTCTAGCAAAAACTTACAGCAGACCCACCTGGGGTAGAATGATTTCTCAAAATGGTCTCACTCTCAGCTGTCTTTCCATATCGAAGTCCTCGCATCGTCATAATCATGTGTGGGCCTAATGGCACGATCAGCTGGTCAATCAAGTCACGTTCCAAAATCCCGCCCAACACAATAGCAAACCAATCAGGAAATTCAAACACCACCGCCCTATGTTTTTTTAAAAACATTTCTTGTTAGACATATGCCTGTGGTGCTCCTTCTTTAATGCCTACCCGTTTTTTAAATGCTCGCACCCTCCGTCACCGCATTCTTCGTGCGTGTTGATGGGAGCGAGCGCTAAGAACCTCTGATATATTCTTAGAATGACTTGTCCTGGACCCTCAGAAGAATCCAGCCAATACATCGATTAATTGTATAGTGATGTAGAGTATAGCTGTTTGTTTGTCCCTAGAATAGTTTGTGATTCATGATTTTGAATGCTGGTAGGTCTAAAGTCATGTCGTCTGGACCTTCGGGTAATGTTGTTCTCGACATGTCATGTCGTGCCCTGGAAAAACGTGTTCTCCTCATGGCGAACGTGAAACGACCTTGATAAACCTCGTCCTTGTGTTACTATTGTATGTATCAGTGCACAACGAACAAGTAGAGCAACCTGGACCCAGGCTTGTTAGATTTCCCGCTTCCTGGACCTCGGGAGCAGATGATATAGGAAGACGGTCACGTGAGGTCATGAGATCTGGTTCAAACAAGTGTGAGTCAACCAGACATTGATAAGTTAATGACCCAGTCGAGTGTTAGTCTGATTACTAGTATATGATCTACCCCCGTGTGTTATAGGCCTACTTCCTAGCTCGTCTCTCTTCGTAATTACTGGATATCAATGTATGCTGGACAGCGCCTACACACACGGCACGAGTAGGCCTACACACGGTACGTAGGCGAAGTTCGAGGTGAGTATACGATAATAGTCTTACATGTATTTCGTACTAAGCTTCCTCCTAAAGATCTCTGAGTCCTTTATAGACAGTGCATAGTACAGCTTATTTTGTTGCTTGCATCATGCATCATGATGCTTGCATCATGCTCCAATGTCCATTTACCCGACTGTGTACCGCCCCGAATGCTGCCGGCCATTTCTCACCAAGGTCTCTCACGCGGGCGTTCCCCGGGGGCGTTCTTCATAGGGTGAAGTCTGGGAAAGGGCACTGATCATCTACCTTCCCTTAAGATTTCACAACATCTATCGAGGAAACTAAAGCATTTAAAGCTGACGTGTCTTTTTCTCCAGGTCGATCAGCATGCCACAAGAAAACGTGTGGGCACAGCTGGCGAAAGACATTCGCGCCCATTATTCAAAAAGGACACCTTACCACCGATTCCTCAGAGAACTGTTGGTTTATTTCGTGTACATCACGTGGCGATATGTCTTCAGATTCCTGCAGAGGGGGTGGTGGAGAATCAACGGAACAGCTCGTACCCTTTCCAAGACCCGAAATGAATCCGACGACGCATACGGACATTGTGCGCATGTACAAAAGATCGTCTGGAGGAGGAAGGCGGACGTTTTGTGCATCACGCGGTCCAAGGACTTCATCTGTGTTCACGAAAGATTTGATGATCCTAGGTGTGTTCTGGCCGACAACGTGACACTTTACTCTGTCGGGCACTATGAAACTACTTTCGTGGAAACTCCAGCTAAAATGGATATCCACCATTCTAAACACGCCACTTTCCTCTTCATGGCGCAGTACCTGTACGCAGTGCGGACCATCACCATCCCAAATTGGGCATTCAAAAAGCTAGCGGAAGAGGTCGGCGATCCTAAAGCGGAAGTGACGTATCTTGCCAACACTGGGCGTTGTGGGTCCACCATTTTGACCCAGATGTTCGAGGCTTGTCCAAGCGTGTTGTCACTGAGCGAGCCTGACGCGTTCACGAACCTTGACGTCCTGAAGTACGAACTCCCTGAGGACGAATACAAGGAACTCCTCCGAAGTTCTCTTCGTCTGCTGTGCAAGCCAGTCTCGAAAACGGACGTCAAATACGTCCTCATCAAAACAAGAAGTAACAGCGTCCGCCATGCGCCTGTGATCGGTGAACTGTTCCCGTCAGTCAAACTCCTTTTCATGTACCGCGACCGGATGGAGACAGTTCGCTCCATGGACCAAGCCTTCTCCGCCATCTTGGTTTACTGGCTCCTCTTCATCTTCCAAGCCTCCTCTCTCCTCAGGAAGCTTTTCCCGAAACAGGTCGCAAGGTGTCGCCACTTTTGCTTCGGTGACGATGAAGGTACAGCTTGGATGCGGAACTCAGACAAGCTGTCCAGCTCTCTGACAATCTTCTACTATCTGTGCATGCATCACTGCTGGGTGGTTAAGAAATATTATGATTTCCAAGAAAGCGGGGTTGATATCCCTGCAGTCAAGTACGAAGACATGGTAGGGAATCCGTCACGTGCTTGCAAGATCGTTTTCAAATATTGCGGCCTCCCAGAAGCCTCGATTCCGAACGCAATCAAAGCCATGGGGAAAGATTCGCAGCGCGCGTCGCCGCTCGCAATCGATGCCAAGACGAAACGGAAGCGTCATGACGTCACACCGGAAGTACTTGAAATATGTGACACATTTTGCGAGAGATCAGGCATTCCCAGCTTTAGTGAAAATGCAGTGTTACCAAGGACAATTACCGGTACCATGGTAAACACGGAAGTCAAAGAATCGTAACTCTTTTTTACTGCACTTCCCGCCTCGCCTCGCCACTTTATGACAGTTGATGGGTTTTATCCATCTTTGCTCCTCGTGAGATCCGTTTAATAACGAGTTCGAGTTTCCCCCTTTGCGAGATAATATTTTTGTCAATAGGTCTTGGCCTAGGCCTACAGTATATTAGCGCGCAGCGCGGCGGCGAAGCCGCCGCGCGAAGCGCTTTTATGGCAACACACATATATAACAATCCCACAATTCATTGCAAATCTATATACCAAGAGCTTCAAAAAAATGTAACCGAAATTCGTTGTTTGCCCATGGGGTCCCGGGAACCGCGGGCGCCGTGGCGAAAACGAGAGGGAGGCGCACGAATAAATATATTTCTGTTCACCGAGGGTAACCCCCGAAAAATGTANAGGGCCTACATATGGAAGCTAAAATGAGAGAATAAATTGCTTATTTTCAATCGTCACCTCGTTACGATTGTCATGCCATCCGTCGACGAGGAAACGTGATAGGGCAGTTTAGGCTCGTCCTTGATTACGTGTCCGAAGGGGCATGGCTGAGTGCGGCAAATTGCACTTCACAAAGGTCAAGAAGTGACCCGGATGTACATCCGCCGTTGTTAATGCCGTGTTACTGGCGAGGTTTGGAAACTGAGGGGTAAACGTAAACGGTACAACACTGACGTCACACTCCATTCTGTCCGAATGCCATGTGACGCCATTGTCGTTTCATTTGCAACAATCACAGGCGCGCCATCTGTCGGCGAAGAGCTGCACTTCAAATCAATTAGTCATGCAGCACATGTGGGTTATCAGCAGTCATGTTATAAAATCTCACCGCTTATATCGATCGATTAACATACTATCATGCACCGTTGACTGCACTGACAGACTGTGCACATTTTTATCACGCTAATAGACGGCGTTAAGCCGCCATTTACAGGTCTCCTCGCTGGGTAAAATCCGTGACCGCGGATGCTCTTCTCAACGTGCGACGACAGGTGAGTATAATCCAAACCGCTCTTTACGCGATGCGATGCGAGTTATGCTGGCTAGCGGCGCGAGATGAGGCCACCTACCAAAGATGGGATGCTCCGAGCAGTAGCCCAACGCCTAGGCCTACCCCAATCTCTACATTGTCCTTTCTGACATGTCTGGCCACGTCGGGCATCCTGAGAAAATCAGAGGTTCTTTCTGCACACTATGCGGTGACGGAGGGAGCCAGCATCAAGAATCCTGGGATGATGAACTCCGAATGATGTCGAGCGATTTTACCGTGGATAGACTTTCACCTCAATCAGTATGCGACCCGCGTAACGTCCTCGTCTATCAATGTGCGGCGATGCGAGGCCCCAGACACATTTCACAATGCCCTTGCTCCTTTTTCATTGTGTATGTATCTAGGCCTCGAAACGTGTCGTTGTGCCCAACAAACAATCTATCATAATGCACAGTTTATTCGTTGTGGATACCGCCTGTCAGGATATACTCTGCAAGTCTGTTTGGCCTGTTACAAACCTAAGACACTGGTTGATTGTACCTCACCACAGATATCACACACGCAATCAGGTAGGTAGGAATCCCCCTCCAGTCCCCGCCCCTGCCTGCGCTAACTTCAGCGGTTCCGCGAATGCTCTTTCCTCCGTCACCGCTCTCTCTGCGGTGACAAAGGCAGCGGGTGCTATGATAACGAACATCTGATCTCGGGACGACGCCCTCCCCCGCCAACATCAACTACAATGTATCATCAAATGAGGACGACTACAATATATTTTACTGGGTTCACCTGCACTATGATACCAAACGGTCATTTTATATAACATAGGCCTACATAGAGTACGAAAGGCCGAGCCATGTACTTATTTAGGCCTAAATAAGTCCTCGCAGGTCATAGCACGAACACTCAGACCACATGCAGGACAAGTCCGATGTCCTTTGTGCGTATAAATGGCCGGCAGAATACTATTAACAGAAAGCTCATTTGTTCGTTGCTCTCCCTCCTGACAGTGAACTGTTTGTGAAGAAAGAACGTCGATATCTTCACCCATTCGGAACGACTTGAGGCGAGCTGCTTGTCTGTCCACTGGGCGGCGCATTTCACCTCGGACACAAGTCCAAGGCAGCCATATTGTTTATCAACAAACCCACGTGACAGACCGTGGGACTGTTTTGGCCGAATTTTGGCCTGTTAAGATCTTGTTTGCTGGGTAAGTTGAGGCATATTATAAACGTACCGGTATCTCACCCAATCTGCCAATTATTGATCCAATAACGCAACGTTTGTGCGACCTAGTTAGTTCATGCGTAGGGTGCTGCAGAGGTGTGATGAGGCGAACCGCATCCAAACCCCCAGAAACGCAGGGAAATCGTTGCGCATTCAAGATGGCTGCCTTGGAGTCCGAGGGGAAATGCGAGTTGTCACGGAAATTGCCGAGCAGTTGCCTTCGGAAGTTTCGAATGATCTTCACCTAGAGATAGGCGAGGCCAACGCCTCTTGTAATTTTCCCGCATTTCTTTCCAGTGTAACGATGGCACACAATCGACTCGACGGCCAAGCTACCCAGGTCCCAAAACTTCCGCTGCACGCAATTTTTGAGAATGTTGCCGACCAGTCACCTACAAGTCCCGCCCTCCATGATGGAGACACGACCATTACATTTCGGGAAC
Source organism: Notospermus geniculatus (assembly GCA_002633025.1). Lineage (NCBI taxonomy): Eukaryota > Metazoa > Nemertea > Pilidiophora > Heteronemertea > Lineidae > Notospermus > Notospermus geniculatus. Next base: position 326,194 of record NMRB01000037.1, read on the forward strand.
TCAACGAACGTGCCAACCAGTTCAGCAGAATGGTCAAAGCTGAACTCTCGTCTTACGGGATTCTGCAGGAGAAACCACGTGAACCTGTCATTTGTTTGATGATGTCGCCCTCTATTGACCGCATGGTGGCCATCTTGGCGATGTTCAAACTGGGAGCTGCTTATCTCCCCCTGGAGGCGAGTCTGCCAATCAACCGAGTTATTCACATCGTGAGAGAGGCGAAGCCACTCTGTCTGATATCATCAAGTGATAACCCGACCATTATCAACAACATGGAGATCATCAGTGAAGGGTTGAAGGTCATGGAATTTGACAACTTGAAACAGAAATTCGCGGATTCCAAGCTTGAGACGGGCAATCTCACAGCCGGAGAAAAGTTGGGTCAAGACGCCAACCCTCTCGCTTGCGTTCTTTACACTTCCGGTAGCACGGGGCTTCCCAAAGGAGTCCGCTTACGTCATGGGAATCTTCTGAATCGTTTGTCATGGCAGTGGCGCGTGTTGCCGTTTGGAAAGGGTGAAGTTGGATGCGCCAAGACCTCGTTGATGTTCGTGGATTCGGCAACAGAGATCTGGGGCAGCTTACTGAAGGCAGTACCACTTGTGATCGTCAGAAAGGCCCAAATGGTGGATACGGAATTGTTCATCCGGATCCTTGGAAGATTTGGGGTATCGCGTCTGATCTTGGTCCCGTCCTTGCTGAAGAAGCTCGTCTTGATGATAACATCAGGAATTACTTCAGTTAATGCGCTCTCGAAACTTCAGCTGGTCGTTTCAAGCGGAGAGCTCTTGCCTCCTGAGCTGGCAGCCGATTTCTTCCGCACGTTCCCAACCCATTGCCGCCTCGCCAATTTCTACGGCTCGACTGAAGTGACCGGTGATGTTACATTCGACGTCTTCTCATCGGAGGCCGAGGTGAAGCAACGCACGAAGCAGGGGTGTCTGTCCATTGGGGCCGTGGTGGATAACTGCACGGTTCATCTGCTGGACGACGACCTTAAACCTGTCGGGACCGCGGACGGGGATGGAGAAATGGTGATCAGTGGACTCAATGTTGCGGACGGCTACATGGTCGACAAGGAATCAGCCTTTGTCCGGAACACCCTCGAGGCGAGATCGGGACACGAGCTACTCTATCGCACCGGCGACTATGGCATGATCGTGGACGGCCGCGTCTACTACAAGGGACGGAAGGACTCTGTCGTAAAGATCAGGGGTCAACGGGTCAGTCTAGCAGAAGTGGAGCGAGTCGTGGGGGCAGTGAAGGAAGTTGAAAAAACTCTTGTCTTACTGCGGAAACCGATGGAGCAGAACCAAACGATCGTGGCGTTCGTTTCGCCTAAAGAGGGCGCCAAGGTNAGAAAGCTCATGTTTGTTCGTTGCTCTCCCTCCTGACAGTGAACTTCCGCGCGCTCACTGGTTGTGAAGAAAGAACGTCGATATCTTCACCCATTCGGAACGACCTGAGGCGAGCTGCTTATCTGTCCACTGGGCGGCGCATTTCACCTCGGACACAAGTCCAAGGCAGTCATAACCCACGTGACAGACCGTGGGACTGTTTTGGCCGAATTTTGGCCTGTTAAGATCTTGTTTGCTGGGTAAGTTGAGGCATAATTATAAACGTACCGGTATCTCACCCAATCTGCCAATTATTGATCCAATAACGCAACGTTTTTGTGCGACCTAGTTAGTTTACGCGTAGGGTGTTGCAGGTGTGATGAGGCGAACCGCATCCGAACCCCCAGAAACGCAGGGAAATCGTTGCGCATTCAAGATGGCTGCCTTGGAGTTGTGTCCGAGGGGAAATGCGAGTTGTCACGGAAATTGCCGAGCAGTTGCCTTCGGAAGTTTCGAATGATCTTCACCAAGAGATAGGCGAGGCCAACGCCTCTAGTAATTTTCCCGCCTTTCTTTCCAGTGTAACGATGGCACACAATCGACTCGACGGCCAAGCTGCCCAGGTCCCAAAACTTCCGCTGCACGAAATTTTTGAGAATGTTGCCGACCAGTCACCTACAAGTCCCGCCCTCCATGATGGAGACACGACCATCACATTTCGGGAACTCAACGAACGTGCCAACCAGTTCAGCAGAATGGTCAAAGCTGAACTCTCGTCTTACGGGATTCTGCAGGAGAAACCACGTGAACCTGTCATTTGTTTGATGATGTCGCCCTCTATTGACCGCATGGTGGCCATCTTGGCGATGTTCAAACTGGGAGCTGCTTATCTCCCCCTGGAGGCGAGTCTGCCAATCAACCGAGTTATTCACATCGTGAGAGAGGCGAAGCCACTCTGTCTGATATCATCAAGTGATAACCCGACCATTATCAACAACATGGAGATCATCAGTGAAGGGTTGAAGGTCATGGAATTTGACAACTTGAAACAGAAATTCGCGGATTCCAAGCTTGAGACGGGCAATCTCACAGCCGGAGAAAAGTTGGGTCAAGACGCCAACCCTCTCGCTTGCGTTCTTTACACTTCCGGTAGCACGGGGCTTCCCAAAGGAGTCCGCTTACGTCATGGGAATCTTCTGAATCGTTTGTCATGGCAGTGGCGCGTGTTGCCGTTTGGAAAGGGTGAAGTTGGATGCGCCAAGACCTCGTTGATGTTCGTCGATTCGGCAACAGAGATCTGGGGCAGCTTACTGAAGGCAGTACCACTTGTGATCGTCAGAAAGGCCCAAATGGTGGATACGGAATTGTTCATCCGGATCCTTGGAAGATTTGGGGTATCGCGTCTGATCTTGGTCCCGTCCTTGCTGAAGAAGCTCGTCTTGATGATAACATCAGGAATTACTTCAGTTAATGCGCTCTCGAAACTTCAGCTGGTCGTTTCAAGCGGAGAGCTCTTGCCTCCTGAGCTGGCAGCCGATTTCTTCCGCACGTTCCCAACCCATTGCCGCCTCGCCAATTTCTACGGCTCGACTGAAGTGACCGGTGATGTTACATTCGACGTCTTCTCATCGGAGGCCGAGGTGAAGCAACGCACGAAGCAGGGGTGTCTGTCCATTGGGGCCGTGGTGGATAACTGCACGGTTCATCTGCTGGACGACGACCTTAAACCTGTCGGGACCGCGGACGGGGATGGAGAAATGGTGATCAGTGGACTCAATGTTGCGGACGGCTACATGGTCGACAAGGATTCAGCCTTTGTCCGGAACACCCTCGAGGCGAGATCGGGACACGAGCTACTCTATCGCACCGGCGACTATGGCATGATCGTGGACGGCCGCGTCTACTACAAGGGACGGAAGGACTCTGTCGTAAAGATCAGGGGTCAACGGGTCAGTCTAGCAGAAGTGGAGCGAGTCGTGGGGGCAGTGAAGGAAGTTGAAAAAACTCTTGTCTTACTGCGGAAACCGATGGAGCAGAACCAAACGATCGTGGCGTTCGTTTCGCCTAAAGAGGGCGCCAAGGTTGACGACAGTGTCTTGAAAGAGCTCTGCCGCCGCGAGCTGCCTGCATACATGGTGCCTGAGATCATGGTGCTCAAGGAGCTTCCGCTTCAGCCTCAGACAGGAAAGATAGACCGGCAGAAGTTACTGGAAATGTACGAGGAGAGCCTAGAATCTGGCGGGTCCGATGAACCAGCCGAGAATCCGCTGCTGGAGAAGGTCCTCCGCGTGGTGGCTTCTGTTTTAGGCCGCCAGAGGCGCTCCATCAAGCCAACAGATAATTTCTTCAGCATTGGTGGTAACTCGATCAATGCTATAAGTGTTATCGTCAAGTTAAAGGAGGAGGGCATCCATGTTGATACAAGCGACTTCCTCGCCGCGGAAAGCATCAAGGATGCTGCTGCAAAGTGCACCGAATCTGGGCTGAAGAATCTAACATTTGCTCCACTGAGTGAGAAATACACCCTCAGGCCTCTTCAAGAGAACGATCGGGATGACGTCATCAGGGTGATCGCCGAGGCGTTCGTCAGGAAAGACGCCATGACTGTCGCGCTCGGCGTCCCGTTGGATATTTTCCGCCAACACTTGGGGAAGCTGTTCCCGTCGGCTCACCACTCGGGCATGTCCATGATAATTCGGGAAAGGGCCACTGGGAAGGCTCTAGCGGTGAATCTGTTCGCCGACATGGCAAAGCAGACGCCACCCGAAGATGCCTTCGCCTTCTCCCACTTCATGGTGCCGATTGGGGAGTTCTTGGGGTCAGCCGAAGCCCCGCTTGCGGGTAAATTGCAGGGAAGATGGCTCACTAGTTTGATTGGAGGGACCGATCTCGGGCTGACTTGGCAGGAAAACGTTGAGATGTTCTACCACATGGAGATGGAAACGATCCGGAGAGCGACCGTGGCGGGTTATGATGGGATCGAAGCAATGAACACTCATCCAGTGACTGCGGTAAGTAAATCGTTTAAAGGTGCCCGGTATTTCCACTTATTCTCGACAGCTGGCGCCACCGCGCCACTCTCCAACCCAAGCGACTACCTACGTTTCGGCGAATGACCGGATTTACTGCGTACATTTTGCAATGGATTTTTGTAGTTCCTATTGCTGCCGCTAGGTGGCTCTCTCTACGTGGCAGTTAAATTACCCTTTAGATCGCATACCGTGGTCCTTTAAAAAGTAGTGATAGTCTTCTATACAGCTACTTCTTAGATGGCAGCACTGTGCGATTAGGAGACGAGATCCATCAAATACCTTAAACATGACAATTTCACCTACCTCCATGTTATCTTAAAATAACATTGAGGGAGGTGAATAATACATTCAGTTCAATCATTTCAGGGCTTGGGAACGTATTACCTTGGTTACAAAACCTTCATGACGCACCAAATCAACAAATTCCAACTCCCAGATGGCAGTCGACCATTTGCTAAGATTCCCGACGACACCATCTTCCACATGCAGCTTAAGGACTTGAAGCCATGCAGGAAATCGTGATCTCATAATGTAGGCCAGATGGCAGTCGACCATTTGCTAAGATTCCAGATGACACCGTCTTCCACATGCAGCTTAAGGACTTGAAGCCATGCAGGAAATCATGAACTCATAATGTAGGCCTAACACCAACAAAATGTTACAAGCAAGACAAGCAAAATATCTTCATAAGTAGAAAGCTAATATTGAACTCTGTATTGACTAATGGCCGAGTTGAAACTGTTTCACTTGGTCATATGAATAAAGACTAGTAAATGCTTTTACTTGAACTTTGCAATACAAATGCACTAGGCGATGCTGTACAAATCTGAAGGTAAAGCATTTGATAGTCTTTATTCATATGAGCCTATAACTGCTCGACCCTGCTAAAATATACAAATACAATGTATACTAGTAACCATGGTAATGGAGGGAAAAACTTTGTAGTTTAACATACTTTCTGAATATATTTCATTATTCTGTAATAAATCATACATTTACAAGGTGTCTAGAAAGCAAAGACCTAAGATCTAAGACCTAAGACCTCTAGAAACCTAAGACCCTGGATACTAGAAACAAGATCCTACTAGAAAACTAAGACCCTGGATACTAGAAACATAAGACCCTACTAGAAAACTAAGACCCTGGATACTAGAAACATAAGACCCTACTAGAAAACTAAGACCCTGGATACTAGAAACATAAGACCCTACTAGAAAACTAAGACCCTGGATACTAGAAACATAAGACCCTACTAGAAAACTAAGACCCTGGATACTAGAAACATAAG
>NMRB01000037.1:332261-344969 GCA_002633025.1 Notospermus geniculatus
ACATTCCCCCAATGGGGAACCCGCACACTAACGTCACAACGTGGCGCTGCGAGCGATGTGACCGAAATCTCTTTTTTCTAACGTTATTTCCATTTATTTCTGGCGTGAAAATAAACCATTTGTGTTGGTCGCATGGCAGTAAAACTTACATCATCGTGTAGCAGATGAAATTTTCTTTTAAACTCATTCATTTTTTTCTTAAAATTAAGAGATCCGATAGCGATAAGGACAACGTCATTTGTGTCATTCAATTTCTTCCTGTAGAAAAATGTACAGGAAATTTTTTCACGACGCAACGTCAAGACCTAAAATGACGTCAATGACGTCGTTTCGGTACAATCGCTCACAGCGCCGACCTGTCAGGATAAACCGCAGGGCGGGTTCCTCATTGGTTCTCAATCAGGCATGAATGGGTTCGCTAGCCATTGAATTGGACCGTAGCGACTCCTGTTGGTCAAATACTGACAGCTCCTATTCATAATGTGTACGGTAGTGTTCAGGTTTGACAGTAACAGTCGGTCTATATGGCCTACCAAAAATGACCTCAGAATTCACTTGATTCATGATCAAACCCCTCCCCACCACCACCTGCTGTTGAAATCTAATTTTCCTCTAAAATGATAGAAGTACACGTACGTAAAATGATACGTCTATATCCTAGTATTCATTACCTATTTCAAACTGACGAAAACTTATGATAAACATAATTATAACAATAATGGCAATAAAGCCAACATTGGCTTTATATAGCCTGCCAATCTTACCACTTTCATTATGTACATATTAGCTACGTCTACACGAGAGACTAATTTGTCTCGGGTCAACTTTGTCTCGAGACAAAATAACCCGAGACAAGAAACGGAGCGTCTACACGGATGCATGACGTGACGGTGTTTTCGACACTACGCGCCATGTGACGTCCATTCCATTACGTCATTCATGCCGTATTTATCAATGCACACATTGATAAATACGGAACCAATATAGGCCTTTGTCCCGAGACAGACAGGCGAGCGCGTCTACACGACAACTGTCTCGAGACAATTTTGTCTCGGGTTATCTTAGCCCCCCTACCCTACTGGGGTCAAGTTAACCCGAGACAAAGTTGTCTCGAGACAACTTAGCTCGAGACAAGACCCCGTGTAGACGGTTAACTGGAGCTAAAATGCTCCGTGTAGACGTAGCTAATAACTCCCCATAACCCGTCCCCAGAGAATTAAAGTTGGGGCTTATCTTTTCTTGATTATGTAAAGAAAGGTAGTGTTCTTCTTTATGTATACCTGATTACAATACTTCTTTTTCCTACTCCCCACTCTGTTGTCACCATGATGCTGACAGCTGTCACCACTAAAGTGGTCCCCATGAAAGGTGTCACCACTATAGCTGTCACAATGACAGGAGTCACAACTACATGCCACAATGACAGCTGTCACAACTACACTTCACACCACTACAGTGGTAACCATGACAGTTGTCATCACTATGGAGATCATCACACAGTTGTTATACAGTAAACCTCGCCTAAGTCGACACTTTCGGGACCAAGATTTTCTGTCGACTTAGAAATATGACGAGTATGTTAAGTCGTCATAATGACGACTTGACGCATTACTCGTCATTATGACGACTTGTAGGTATACATGTAAGTGGGCTTAATGACGACTTATCCTAGTGGGGAATCCCCATGGTGTACGCATCTGCATCTACAACAACCTAACCACATGATGTGCTGGAGCACTCAACTTGTGCAGTGCATCACCTACATGTACACATCAGTGGCTATCAGGCATGTCGGGCTTGACCAGAATCTTTCATAACCATTGAAGTCTACAGCGCACCGCAGCGGCGACTGATTGAATCAGTCTTGGAGTGTACATTGCAGAAGTTGCCGGCGGCAGCCAACTGTTTTTTTTTCAGTGACGACTTAGAGTTGGAAATTAAGAGGGATTTGTGTTACTTGGGACCGGACGTCGAGTGTCGAGTAAGCCGTTTTGACGACTTACATTTGACGACTTAGAGAGGGGCATTTCATTGGAAATAACGTTACAGAAAATCGGGACTTTCGCTATTGTGACGACTTGTGCACTTTGGCGACTTACACGCTGTCGACTTAGGCGAGGTTTACTGTACCATCAGTGATCACCATGACAGCATCACCACTACAGTTCTCACCATGACGGTGTACCACTACAGTGGCCACCACAGTTGTCACCACTTCAGCACTCACTGCATCATCACTCATCAATTGGTGATTATAGGATTTCTCGAAGCACCTTTATGTTACAATTTTGAATCCTTCTGGTGATATTTACAGAAGATAATACGGACAGCGATGCAGTTTACTTCTTTTTACGCTCTTCGACTTTGACCCAAATCTCCTCAGCAGGTGACGTGACCAGTCGGAACACTGGTGTCACCGTTTGGTCTTCCACCATTTTGATTTTGAAGCGGCGTATGACCAAAGCCAACATAGTCGTAGACTCAGAATAAGCAAATCGATAGCCCGGGCATTTTCTTTTCCCAGCAAATCCGAATGGACTGAATGCCAAACTTGGACGACTGTTGATGGTTTCTGGATCGAATCTGTCGGGGTCGAATCTGAAAATGGTGGACAAAACAGTTATCACAGCCAAGGAATGTAAATAACCATCATCAGTCACCACAATTCTCCACAAACAAAAACGATTAAGATAATGAACCGTTACTAGGGAACTAAATTAGTGCACCTCAGTTTCAAATTAACCCATTAACTGTGTAATTAATTTTTGTTAAAATTTTTCTTTCTTACAATAAAATTTGCCAAAAGAAAAGCATTTGTCACATAAGGTTCCGGACGTTAAATATAACGTCTTTACGCCTTACGCAAGCTGAGATCCTCGGGTGTTTTCGGGGGTTCCCTGAATTTCATAATGATGTAATAGTACGCCGTACCCAGTTGACGGGTTAATATGAAGAAATGCCAACTTACTTGTTTGGATCAGGCCAGAATTCTTCATCTTGTAGGATCACCCCAAGAGCATGGATCACCGGGGTCTACAAACAGACAGAGCAATGAGTTAGTTTTCTTGTAAAGAATCAAACATGTCTACGAGTGTCTGACATATAGGAAAAACCAAGAAAATCAAGATTTTTACATATTATCCTTCACGAAACGACTACAAAAAAGTTAAAAACGTACGCCAGCAGGTATCACATGACCTCCAAGTTCAGTATCTGCATCAGGAACAAAGCGTGCAGCCCATGGAGCCAGCACCGAGCACCTCAGGGTTTCATCAATCACTTGACGAAGATACCTGAAACAAAGCCATGATTATTTCAGAATCCCTTGATGAGACTTGAAGAACTGCAAGTCAACTGGTTTGCCGTCTTTTTACAGTGCTGAAACTTTAGGGATGGGAGATATATGCACCCAGTCACGTTATGGAAAAAACAAGATGATATCTCCATCTACGGTAAATGTACGTACAAAGTCCATCAGTTTGAACTTTGTCTCTGAAGACACCAATCCTGACACTGCCGGCAAAAATAATCTGACGACCGAATTTTTCATCTCTAAGTTGAGAAAATCGACTTACACCATGGTTGCAGCATTATCTGCGTCGACGTCATCATCTCCTAAAACTGTGCTGACCTCATCGTAGAGTCGGTCCTGGACGTCGGGATGTGAGGCCAAGAAATAGATTGCCCATGTCAAAACTGGAACAAGATAAAGAGTTTTTAAATTGCTACATCCATAGAGCACCACATCATGACGTCACTCGTAATGTAAACCTTCGGCATTCTGGCGTCATAATACACTGTCCCCGTATAGCAGGATGTGACCCTTATGCCAACCTTCCACCTGAAAGTTTTCTGTCGCAATTTTCCTCTCCGACAGCGACTTGCACGTGGAAGGTGCTCTTCAAGTAGACTGTGTTATACACACTTTTATGGAAATATGTCCGACACTCTGTTGCATGATCAATTTCTGTAGCGTGGAAGAGGCCTTAAAAGATTATGTCAGCCACTTATTTTAGTGTCCGACAGTTATTGCTTTGAATAGCACATGTTCTATTTCTCGCCAGAAATGTCTGCAAACTTTTTTGAACAATACGCGGCAGTCGTCGACAATGGACACACAGGCAAATTCTGTTTCACATGGAAGAGCCACACAACAGAAACTTGCGACAGTAACTTGCTCAACACTTACAAGAGCTTGCAGACAAATACTTTTGACATTTTTTTCTTTCAAGTGGAAGACCCATCGGAAGTTTTCTTTGACGTGGAAGGCCGGCATTAGGCTTCCTTTACATAGAAGTATACGGTATACGAAAATGCCAGTTAACAAAAGCTTCCCGAGGATTCACGACCGTGAAGCCATTGTTAACTGGCGTTTTCGTATACAGTATACTTCTATCATGTCTATGTAAAGGAAGCCTTACCGGTAAGTGGTTAAATTGAAACGGGTACCGATCTGAAAGAACCTGACTGCAGCATGCAAGAAAACCTACAGTGTACATGTACATGTACATCTCAATATGAATACAAACTTACAGTTCCCAGTTGTGTGAAATCCACCAACGAGATACGTCAAGGCATCAGAATGGAGCTGTTCATCCGACATGTCAGATTCTAATAAAACATCTATCAGCAAGTATTCGTCTGGGGGTGGGGGATTCTTACGACGATGTTTGATGAAGTCATCGCAAATGTCAGACATCACTTGCCTCTCTGAAAGCACCAACAAAACGAAATCATCAACAATGTATTGGTCCGATTGGACATCCCACCCACCACACTTATTTACCGGTATTTATTTAATATCGTACTATACTGTACAGAGAATACTGTACAGATACCGTATTTTCTGCACTACCAACCGCACTGCCCTAAGACCCGCACCCCCCATATATCATTGCTAAATCCACAGAAGACCCGCACTGCTTTATCACCTGCGACCATGTTAGATCAAGCCTCATCACATGCATCAGCTTACCAGCCAGTGTCAGTGACATGTTGGAGCAATCAGTGACAACTCGGGTACTCGAACGAACTAAACCAGAACAAGCCTCAATAACTCACAAGCCAGTTTCAGTGACAACTCGGTACTCGAATGAACTAAACCAGAACAAGCCTCATTTTCAATCAAACAGAATGGATTCCCTGGGAATGATCATGCCATTTCACCTAGTTTTGGACCTGTTTTACACCAGAATTTTGTGCAGATTCATAAAAATAGGCCTATGACACGATGCAAGGAACAATAAAGAATGGATTTGTATATCTTCCATGAACTTATGCATGGTTATAGGTCCGATTAGGCCTTAATCCACGTAAGAACCGCACCGTTGTATCACCCGCATTCGTGATTTTTGTGGCCTTTTCGTGGAAAAAAGCTGCGGGTCTTTTGCCGGAAAATACGGTAATGTGTTTTATCCTTATGGCACAGCAGCAGCAATTCCGTGCTGCCATTTGGGAGAAAACATGTATAAAAACCACCGTTGGCCGCGGGGATGTTAGGGCTCAGTAAAACCAACAAACCATATCCACTGAGTGCGGATACAGTCTGGATATCAAAGTTAAAGTTTGGGTTTATAGTCTGATATCAACAACGGTAGAGGTGTCATCCGACTTCACACTTTAACCCCAGTCTATCCTGAAACCTTTCAGTAGAACTCAGATGAGCTGCTCATTCAGCGCATACAATCTGAGCATTTCCGACTGGTACCCATTTATACACCTGTAGTCCACGAGCCAGCCCGATTTTGAGTACCAATTTGCAGAATAGAGCCAACATGGTTTTTTGGTCAGTCTGATGTCTGAGGAGTCTGAAATCATGTGATGGACATTTCAATTGTGTAGCTTTATACCCCTAATTAAGATTCTTAGAATCGTTCATTGGAATTCCATTGCAGTACTTATACAGGCATGTGTTACAAATTCAAGTGTCCATGTACAGCTAACTTTTTTCTCGCCGGTTTTATACCCTATAAATGTATTACCAATAGATAGAAATATGGTACCTTTAATTCAGATAGCTATATTTTAAACATTGTATGACATCACTGTAACACAGAAACGACATATATGTCAAATTTTGCCTAAAATCCATCAAAATCACCGAAAACGCTATTTTTACAACAAAACTTGTATTCTAAACAGGCTTATCTGACTGAGAAGTACCATATTCCTATCTATTGGTAATACATTTTAAGGGTCTAAAACCGGCGAGAAAAAAGTTAGCTGTACATGGACACTTGAATTTGTAATACAACTCTGTAATGGAATTGCAATGGAATTCCAATGAACAGTTTTAAGAATCTTAATTAGGGGTATAAAGCTACACAATTGAAATGTCCATCACATGATTTCAGACACCTCAGGCATCAGACTGACCAAAAATCCATGTTGGATCTATTCTGCAAATTGGTACTCAAACTCCAAAATCTTGGGTCTGGCTCATGGACTACTGGGTGGAGAGAGGCCAGTGAGGCAAAGAGACCTGCCCAAAGTCTCACGCCAGCAGCGGGATTCGAACCCGGGATCCTCTGACCGCTAGTCGGAGGCCCGAACCACTACACCACCGTGGTATATCCACATTCTCCAATTAGATCCCAACATTGGATTGATCAGAATGAAGGCAGGGCAGTACGTACGTTCTTCAAATCGCTTTTCAGTCTCGGCATCTACATTAGGACTGGTCAATCGACGTTCCATCTCTGCCCACACCTGTGAAACATGATTAATGTGTACATTTGTAATGATGTTACAGCAGGGTCGGATCCAGGGTTGACAGACAGGGGGACGTAGCTTGACGGAGGTGGTGAGCACCAAAAGCGCGAAGCCCATACAGGGGGTGTGGGGGCCTCCCCAGAAAAATTTGACAATTTACACAAGTGCTTTTAGATGCATTTTCCTGACATCTGAGAGCAAAATACTCAAATTTTTATGTGATTGAATTTTTCTTGCTAAAAAATCATTGCTCTGCCAAAAATAGGGGGGAGGGCGTATGCCCCCAACCTATTGAAAGGTTGTGTCTATCTCCAGTGGTTATCAAAGCAGATATGTCAATCGTTGGCCTACAGCATCTGGATGAGACAAAAAGCTACCTACAAACGTATATGCCGACCTCAGTGCCAGGACTTTCTTATCATCATTGAAATATTCCCCAAAGGACGATTTACAGATGGATTTGATAGCAAACGCGAGCATGTACTCCGATACAGGAATGTGTTCTTCATTCACCATTGTGGACCACTTCTTTACCAGCTCCTCTGCAAACTGCAATAGACAGGTTAGTTTTTTCAGATGATGATGTAATGCAGTCATAGCTCGCAGGGTTCGTACACCTTTAGGCTCTCAAATTTCAAGGACTTTTTAAGGACTTTCAAGGTCTGATTTCAGCAAAATTCAAGGACATTTTCATCAAATTTGTATGCCAGGGTGGGTATTTCCCGGCATCTTGACAAAACAAAACCCCAGAGTCATCAAAACTTCGGAAAGAATGAGCAAATAATCAACGCATGAACGATGCCAATCATTGTCAGCAATGATGAAAATATAAGGACTTTCATTGACATTTTAAAGATTTGTCAGAATTCAAGGATATTCCAGGTCCTGGAGATATTATTCCTAAAATTCATTGATATTCAAGGATTTCAAGCACCTGTATGAACCCTGGCTCAGTTCGGGAAAGTTCTGATATTGGAAACGTTTCTGACTTTGGAAGCCCCGCGATTCCAATATTGTCAACGTTTCTTTTTTTGGAAGCGGTTTTCGATTCTGATATCGGAATCAGTGTAGGTATAGCCTATTTGCGCGGTACATCGGGACATGAGAATCAAAAATCGGGAAGTGTATTTTTTCATTAACAGATGGCAGCACCTGTGAACTTGTATTATACGGCGTATAAACGGCGTATAATCTGAATTGCTGGCGTAAGTTGGCTGCAATCATCGATAATCATCAATTATCATCATCAAAAGGGTTAGTTGTGCCAGAATCGCTGGGCTTCCAAAGTGAGAAACGTTACCGATATCCGAATTGAAAACCGCTTCCAAAAAAAGGAACGTTGCCAATATTGGAATCGTTGCCGATATTGGAATCGTTTCCAATATCGCAACTTTCCCGAACTGAGCTAGTGGAAAACATGGCAGGAAGGAGTGGTCCATCCCTTTTGAATCATGTGGAGTCATTGAAGTACCAGTTCACTAACAGCTTTGTATGTTTTCTAGTGTAGCTTTGGGATTTGCCGAAATTCAGTGATAGCACAGAGGTATAACTTGAGGATGATTGAGGCAGAGTTAAATACTCACCTCGTTGAATATCGGATAGAGAATCTTTATGGCACCATGGCTGTAGCATTTATCGTACGTGCTCCGCCTCATCCGACCATCAGCTTTATTTGCATACTGAATCGACATTGGTCCAATCAGTGGCTCAAACAGCTTGAAGAGACATGCTGTAAGATTAGAGTAATCTCGTTAAAAACTTGGAGGACATCTCGATGACTGTGTCTCAGCGCCACCTGTCACTGGCAGGGTTTCCGCCAGAGGGTAAAATTCCGTACCCTTAAATTTTTCCAGGGTACGGATCCGTACCCTCAAAAACGTTGGGTAACCATTTTTCCATGACATGCCGGATGAAACCAAACAACCGGCATGATCGGCGCGGGGATTCTATGCTTCAAAATACACCTAAAATGGCACCAAACATCGTTTAAAACCTTTTAAAAAATCACCCAAAAAAAATTTTTCGAAAATTTTTTTTATTTTTTTCCATTTTTTTTCAAAATTTTTTTTTTCCGTACCCTCATTTTTTTTCTGGCGGAAACCCTGACTGGGCATTCGAACCAGACTACAGTGTGAACACCTCACAAATCGTCCTTCATCATTTTTATCTTCTTTAATATCATGTTTAGGTTGTGGCGAGTTTGCTAGCAGACTCAACTTCTATTTTATCCACCTGCTGCCACCTTGTCTCATCTTGCCCTGACAAGTGTTCCTATCACTCCTACTCTCGCTCAATCCACCCTTGCCTGATACTACCCACATTTCCACTCTCACTGCCACCCGAGAGACGAGTGGCCAGTCACAGCTCTCTCTGAGCTATTACCTCGCCTCCAGGAACAGAGCAATGATTGAACGAAGTACACGAAATACGTAGTGTATGTAACCGAATACACCTAGGCTCGAGGTGAATCAACAGAGCAAACATGGCGGCTTTAGAATTTCGATATGTCGCTTGGAGTCAGAAATTTGTGGAAAATACAATGTTTCGTCGCTAGCTTCACATCAGAAGGATACTATTCATGTGTTTGCATCAGGGAAGGACTTGTTTGTGTCACATAGATGAGAGTGCCATTTCAAAAAATTCCCGGAAATTAGTCATGACCCCAGAAGTCAAAGTCCCAAATCTGCCATTCAATCCACTGTCTTGGAACAGGCCATGATATGCGATGACAATCACGATATTCACTGGTCAATTCGTCCTGACGGCCCGCCGCCATGTTGGCGCCATCCCTGTCATCAAATCCTGGCGGTAGATCATGGAACCAGTCTAGGATTGTTGGTGGTTGGATGTAAAACCGGGACCTGGAACAGCACAGGTGCCAGAACGAAGCCAAATCGAAAAATCGAGATTTTTTTGGGCAGCGCCCGCTCCCGGAAATCCGGGAATTCCCGGAAAACTCTCAANATGACAGCAGAACAAATACATGTAGTTTTACTGGGTCACTCATAAACCAGTATACACTGACTCAGGAATACATTATAAGAAAAAAATTAACACGGGCCATAACTTCTTACATATTTACATGTATATGACAGCTCACTATTGTATCCCCCTCTCCTCTCAACCTCCACTGTTCACACATAACAGGGCTCGAAAAGTAGCTGTTTTCATCGCCATTGGCGACAGGATTTTCCCATTTGTCTATAAAGGATTTTGTCAACTTCGTCATTTGGCTTCGAAAATTCCTTGATTTTCACCATTTTAATCGCCATAAGTCCTTTCTATTTCCATTGGCAGTATCTCAATCATAGATATTTGGCTATGAAAATTTGTAGACATTTAACCAAACGGCTACCTTTGAACAAGAGAACTTTTCGCACACTGCATAACACCAAAAATAGTGTCGTTTGAATTTGTTAATACCAGAGACATTATAAATGTCCTGTAAGTCAATATTAGCCACATGCAAGTGTCTCTACGTAACTAAAGGCGACTCTCCACGTGCAAGTTTTCTTGGGGTTTTCTTGCGCAAGTTGGCTCTCTATGGGCAATTCAACTGCGAGCAGTTGCTTATGTCATTGGTCCCAGCGTAAGCCGTGAGGAACAAATAATGGTGAATTGCCCATTGTGAGCCAACTTGCGCAAGAAAACTTTCACGTGGAGAGCCGCCTTAAGATGTCCGGCGAAATGAAGAATGTATAGCTTACTCTCCCTGCTTTACACTACAGTTTTGTACTACATTCATTCATTCATTGTCACACGTATCAGGCACAGATCAGATATCTATTCAATGAACTTTCATTCAACTGAATGTATCATTCAAGTTTGACAAAAGTCCAGTACCAACCTACCTCGGATCAACAGGTTCAAGGCCTGGGACTGTTGTTGGTTTGCTGCGGCTCTGAAATCAACATTTAGAGTTAAAATGATCTTTAAAAACATGTGATTAAAGTGAAAAGATACCTAACATGACAATTGACATCGGCCTATGGAAGTCAATTCCACCCATGTTAGCACGTGAGTCTTGAGAGAGGGTTTCCGTGGAAATCATAGGCGGATCTGGGGAAGGGGGTGTTCGATAAACCCCCCCTTGGCGGCTGCGGTGACCATTTTTAAAAAAGCATTCTGGTTTAAGAGTTCATATTCAAAGTTGGTGTTCCCACAGCATTGATAGCAGATCCAATCGAAGGCCTATGATGTAATCCCCGCCACCACTCCCCTAGTCCCCAGGTGCCACGATGTAACCAGAGAGTAATGGGCGTCTCCAGGGGGTCGGGGGGGGGGTGCGAATGACCCCTTTTGGCAAAGAGTAGGCCCCTACCCTCACATTCGGAACGACTTTACGATCCCTGGTGTCACGTCGGGTCGGTCATCGATTGATTGACGGAATAAGCCACATTGTTATGAAATAGGATTCCCAATTGTGTGGGATTCGTGACCAGGGATTCTGAAGTTAGTCTATGCCAAAAAAATAAACATTGATAAGTAGGCTACACCAGCCTACCGACTACTGGCTACCATGGCTACTGTGTCTGTGGTCTCTACGACCACGGTGTGTTGGAGGTTTTTTTTGATACACACCATAAGTATATGTAGAGAAGGTGAGGACACTCACTCTCCCAAAATGACAGGTCCGATTTTTAAACTCCCGATTTCACTGTAATTTAAGTCATGTCAGCCAGAAAAAACACATCGAACGTATCCTTTGTGAATTAAACTTTGCATCTGTGATATTCCTTTGAATGTTATTCCCCGATTATGAGCAGAAAACGTCACTTTAAATGACGAAACTTCGAAAGCTTTCCGTGCGAGGGAGACCACCATGTTTAACCTCGCCTTCAGGTACATCTGGTGCGCAATAACGCACCTACCGGCGCCCTCCGAAGTCTGGAAGATCATGGGTGCTAGGTTGGGAATAAGTCTGCCTCGCACCCATGATCTTGCAAACTTCGAAGGGTGCCGCCAGGTGCGTTATTGCGCACCAGATCTACCTGCAGGCGAGGTTAAACATGGCGGTCTCCCGCTGTACTGAGCCGAACGAAGTTTCGTCAATTAAAGTGCCGTTTTCTGCTCTTAATCAAGGAATAATATTCAAAGGAATATCGCAGATGCAAAGTTTAATTAGGCCTAACAAAGGATAGGCCTAGGTTCGATGTGTTTTTTCTGTGTGACTTGACTTGAACTTGGAGGAATTATACTGACAGTATAATTCCTCCAAGACTTGAATTAGGGCCTACAGTGAAATCGGGAGTTTAAAAATCGGACCTGTCATTTTGGGAGAGCGAGTGTCCTCACCTTCTCTACATATACTTGGTGTGTATCAAAAAAAACCTCCAACACACCGTGCTACGACTACGTACGTGCATTGCATGCATGCACGCACGTAAAAGCAGTGAGCAGAACAGCAGAGCATGAGCAGGCGAGGCAGGATGAGAGGGATCCATCAGTCATCACTAAAAAGCTTGGAATTTTACGCGATCAGTTCACAGACATACGAATTTTACAGGCAGACTACCTACTGGATACAAATATATAACAAGTGCAATCAAGGCAACAACAAATGTCACCGCAAATATGGCAAAATCGAGCATTTTGTTGGCGTTCAGCACCGCAATCTGGCAAAATCCGGTGACATGGCTGGCAGCATTCTCCCACAGCACGGCTTCGGTCTCGCTACTCTTCCTACACTCGCACACACTGTCTCTGAGTGCGTGATGTTGCGCGAAGTAAAACCACTGCAGTGGGAGAATGGGCTGGAGGTTACGATCCGTACACTTCGACGATTTCCAGGCACACCGCAAGTCCAGCCATGGCGTCGCCAGCAAAGACCGGGAGGACAACCCTCCCAAATTGCCATTTCTAGGCCTACAGTAATGACGGTATATCGTCAGCAGCCCCAAGGGAAGGACATCCTTGATCAGGAGCTTCAGAAAACACCGACACGAGAGGTGGCACTGGCCCGGGGCACTGGAGGCTGGGGGGGGGGGGGGGGGGCCC
>NMRB01000037.1:344988-363764 GCA_002633025.1 Notospermus geniculatus
GGGGGGTGGCGCACAAGGGCGTGCTGGTGTGAGCCTGGAGAGGTGCACTGTGACATTTTTGTGAAAGCGGACTCTCCTGTGCCTTACACTAGCATAGGCATGAAATTTCACAGTATGCTGACGAGTAACAAGGTGTGCTCCGGAGGGGGGTCTTTCCCAGAGAATTTTGGACTCGATCTTGATGCTCTGAGAGGTTATTTCAGTGCCAAAATTTACAGGGTTACAAGGTTGATTTTTTCTGCTTGCCCAGAGGGAATTCTTTCAGATTTCACAACAGCCAGACAATACTGAAAGTGACAAACATTTTGGTCTCAACCTGCCGAGCTAAAGAGCGTCCTGCGACTGGTTTTGCCAGAGCGGTCACATATTCTAAGATCCCTCGCTGAACAATAAGACCGGACTTTCATTCCAGGGGGACTTGGATTCCTTTCACACCTGCCTGACCCGAAAGACCGTCCAGACATGGCCAAGCCACTATTAAACACCGGTCGATAATCCATTGAATGTTTTGTTTCCGACTGTATCGCTAATGCTAGGTAACAAGTTGATCACGCATGCAGGATCAAATTATTATTTTGTGTAAAGCAAAATATATACCGGTAGGACCCTTCGTATTGGGTCTATCAACCGTGTTTAGAAGAGCAGTGGGAATTTATTCGCAAATATTTTCTCAGTATGGGAGACTTTAACTTAGTCAGGGACTGAAGGTAAGTCGTTTATTCTGTCTTTTTACCCGTAAAAGCATGCCCCTATCGCCACGTGATCATTTAACAGCCGATCAGGGTAAAATGACAAAGGAAGTAAACCCGTCGCCTCTCACGTTTGAAAAGCTCTAACCACTCACGAGTCCAACACCGACCGGTGTAACATCTGCCAGTGTTCCCCATCTGTGAGTGTTCCCTATTGTCTGACGGAATAAGCGGCGACTTGACAATAGAGGAGACAGAGAGAAACGTGTCGATCTATTTACCAGCCTTTCCCAAACAATAAGGGGGACACACTGACCCACAGAAACACTGGCAGATATAACACCGGTACGGCGTTCGGAGGCGGTTCGCTCACAGTATTGAAGGGACAGGTGTAACATCTGTGAGTGTTTCTGTAGCTCAGTGTTCTCCAACAATAGACGCGGGCTAGAATGGTTATTAGGGAGTTTTCGCAAAGCCCCCGAAACGCCGACGCGCACGTCTATCCTTTTGTTCGGTGCTCTCGTTGTGGCATCGAACAATGGGTTTGGCGTTCGCGTTAGGGTTTCGGGGGCTTTGCGAAAACTCCCTATTGTTGGGTTAGTTGCCGCTTAATCCGTCAGGAGGGAAACAATAAGAAAAACACAGAAATACGGGGAACACTGATCGACATTACACCTGAGCTAAATGTATCCGGAGCTAAATGAGGCAGAAAATGGCAGGATTACCTTTTGTGTCTTCACTGAATGACAGCGAATGGATGACACAAACAAATGTTGTTGACATTTTATGCGGCAATTCATCGCCATTGCATTTGGATTGCATTACCAGTCGGCAGTAGGGCCGTTTAGACGACAGGCAAAAATCCACATGCGATCCGACCGAATCCGATTGTGGTTCAAAACTCTTGCGTGTACGCGCTACCCAATGCGGTCCAATGTGGATTTAAAATGGTCCCGAATCCACATTGGACCACATACGACCACATTCAAATCTCGTCTAAACGCAAGTGAGACCCGATGTGGATCGAGCGGATCCAATCGGATTGAATCTGAATGTGTTTTTTGGCTTGTCGTCTGCCCTAATGACACCGAATCGGCATTCAGCAATCCAGAATTTTCAGAATGATTCGATCATGTTTTATTGTCCTCAATGAAAAATCGATCACGTTCGATCTCAACGGCCTTGTTAATGGTCAATGCCTTGTTGGAATGGAATAAGTTCTGGCTTTAGAGACATGACGTCGGTGATGACGTCACTTTCGCGCGGCACCGCCACAACTCGAGTTCCACAATGGATAAATGACCTAATAATGCCAATGGCCGTTCATTTAGGAGCATGGTATGGGTAACCAACAGGGAAAAGGTGCGTCCGAGGAAGAAGGTGTCCTTTCACACTGGACCGCAGGTGAAGACTTGACGGAGGACAAGTTTGAAGAGAAAATCGTTCATGGTCTTCCAAATCATGTATTCTCTGTAAGTGTAGTCTGTCGAGCTTCTTATACACTTATACACTTTCAGTTGGAGTAGCAATTTAGTTTATTAGAAGTCAATAGGGCCGTTTAGACGACAAGCCAAAAAACCACATTCAGATTCAATCCGATTGGATCCCATCGACCCGCATCGTGTCTCATTTGCGTTTAGACGAGATTTTAATGTGGTCGTATGTGGTCCAATGTGGATTCGGGACCATTTTAAATCCACATTGGACCGCATTGGCTAGCATTTACACGCAAGAGTTTTGAACCACAATCGGATTCGATCGGATCGCATGTGGATTTTTGCCTGTCGTCACGGCCCTAATGTTTCCCTCCCCTGACATGTTCAAGTAGGCTAGTCTGACGTTGGTTTCATTCTTGGGCTTGCACAAAACATGAAGGCCTACTTGTCGATGACATTTCAACTTCAAATCACTTCACGGTCGTCCATCTTTCAATTTCGTCTTTTCAGATATTTCAGAGTATCATTCGGAGTCTGCCATACGAAAATGTCTCGGATGAAGACATTGTTGAACTGTCTGGTCAAGTGGACCGAGTTCTAGTCGACCAACCCACCGACATAGTGAAGAAAGGTAGGTGTCCCCAATAAGTTGGATTTATAAAACTGATTGATTGGACAGGGACAAAAGATTTATCTTTGTTGAGCGGGGCTAATTAAAAGCAATCTGCATTTTATTATAGCCTCACTTTCATTTTAGAGGTGCTCTAGTTCGAATTGCAAACATTACGATGTGCCACCTATTGTCAACTTCTGGTACTAACAAATCAGATAAAATCGAATTAAATCTCGCCTTTCACAACGCCTTTCAGAACCTTTTGTTTGTTTTTGAGCGTAAAATCATAAATATATTTCAGTTACAAGAATATTTATCAAGATAGATATAAAAATAGATAACATTAATGTTTTGGTATACACGGTGCTGCCATCTGTCCGAGTAAAATAACTATTATAAGCAACCATGTAAATAAACAAACCGTAATGTTTACAATTCGAACTAGTTAGATTTCCTTTGTCGATAAAAACTACGGTGACAAATCGCCTTTGGCGACCGATGGTAATTCCGGTGTAATAGAATCTAATTGTCCCCCAATATGTGATGTCCCCCAGCAATACATTCACGGATAAGCGGCACCATTGAATAGAACTTGAGAGAGACCAAGACCCTTCACACCTGTTTTCAGGTGTGCTGTCAGAGGGCTTATACATCCTGGTCGACGGCGAGGCGACGGTGGTCTCGGAGACAGCTGATGTGACGCTGTTCAATATAAACCCGGGAGACTTCTTCGGGGAGATCTCGTGTGTGTTCGGAATCCCTGCCTCGGCGAGGGTGAAAATCCCGTCACGGTAGGTGTCGAGGTTGCTGATGTTCTTTTATGTCCCTAACATAGACGAAGGTTCCATATTCAGGGAGCGGAGGCACAAAACAAATCTCTGACTGGCGTATTTTTGACATTCTAAATCTGCTGAGCTTGTGTTCCTTTCGTTTCAGTGCAATCCTACTTTTAGTCAAGCGTGAACACTTTCAAAAATTCAAAAGAGATGAGAAAGTTGACATGTTGGAATGGTATGTTAAGAGGCGTTACCTAGCAACGGATAAAACCGTCAGTCCGAATTCACCGTGGAATGTATCAAAAGATGTGGTGGAGAAAAGAACAGTCAAGGAAGCAATAACGGCTGTAAGTTTGTAAAATGGCTGTCAACTCTCCGGGTTCCTTCCTTAGTTGTAGGCCTAGTCCTACTTTTTATCTCCCCGGATAATTCTTTATCGAACGGTGCGCGGTCGGTGCCATGACCTCTGTGACATCATCAATATGGCTGCTATGACCTGTGACATCACCAATATGGCTGCTATGACCTGTGACATCATCAATATGGCTGCTATGACCTGTGACATCATCATATGGCTGCTATGGCCGGTGACATCATCAATATGGCTGCTATGACCAGTGACATCATCAATATGGCTGCTACCTGTGACATCATCAATATGGCTGCTATGGCCAGTGACATCACCAATATGGCTACTATGACCTCTGACGTCATCAATATGGCTGCTACGACCAGTGACATCATCAATATTCTTTCAATTCCAGTGGCCTTTGTTCAGTGGTTGGTCGGACGAAGCCATAGACGCCATGGTTCGCACCCACACGATGGGCAGTCTGAACGCCAGACTGATACTCTATCCGCCCAAGTCAACTATCGTGTTCTGTGGTGACCCAGCCCACGATCTCATAATGCTCATCAGAGGAAAGTACGTCATGACGTATGGTAACCGTAAAGTAACCACTTTAGCGCGGTTTCCTCATGATATCATTGGGGTACAGAATCCGCTGTGGATTTCAAAGACGGAGTACGGCCTGTGAGCGATGACGTACATGTACATCAGGGCCGTATTTAAAGGGGGGCGAGGGGGGCAGTTGCCCCTCCTGAGCCAACCAAAAAACGTGTTTTTCATGCGGATTTTGGGCAAAAAACGGCAAAAAGAGGTCTTCTGCCCCCCCCCTGAGAGGCTCGTGCCCCCCCTGGACCAAAAAGTTAAATACGGCCCAGTACATATAGGCCTACGTGAAGGCCCCAGGCGTACAATTCAAACTTCACACCGCAGTCTCAACGTCGGAATTGGCATACCTCCACTCTTGAGAGAATACAGGCGAATCTCCCGGGCCACACCAGATTCTTTTAGGCCTAACTGTCTTAAAGGAGCACGGTATTGGATCGCTACAGTGCATTATTACGTAGAAGGAGCCACCTAGCGGCAGCAAAACGAACGACAAAAATGCATTACAAAATGTACTTTGTAGTAAATCGGGTCAATTCGCCGACAGCGTATAGTCCCTGGATTGGAGAGTGGCGCGGTGGCGACGGCTGTCGAGAAAAAGTGGCAATACGGGTTCCTTTAAAACCAAAAATCAATGTACAATGTACAGTTATATAAATCATATTCCAGAGCCGACGTCGTGGATAAATCGTTGACTAAATCAATGGTAATACAAGCGAGGAAATACCCGTTCGTTTTGGGAGAAGAAGGTATGAAAGAATGCGAAGGTCACCATGGCAGGGCTACAGTGCATTTCCGCCAAAACATTAAAGCGGCTGTGGCGTGAACTGTTCTTGCTGTAAATATAGGCCTACCCTCTTTCGCCAGTTAATATAGCCAATCCTTATCTCTACCTTTGTCCTACCGTCAACATGCCCCAAAACATTGTCCGTCAATCTCAAACTATTGGGCGACACTCGGTGGTTGACGGGTGATATTTGCCCGTATAAAGTAAATCTACGCCCTGATGCTAGTCACCACGGCACGGCGTCTCTTCTCTGCAACAGTGCCTACTCTTTCCCTTCCCCATGGGTTTTTCTCTTTCCACGATATGATGAACGCCATGCATGGGTTTCTTGCCTCTTCTCTTTGCAGGACTTTTCTACGAGCGAAATCACGTGCTAACAGTGAAAGCGAGGACAGGGTGCGTGGTCGCCCATGTCAGCCAGGACGCCATTTTGAAAGCAAAGGACATTGTAAGCTGAAAACCTTAGCCTCGATTTCGGTGTCTCCGCTCTGCTATGCGCCTTGCCACCATTGCATAGAATCATGTCTCTTTCTATCGCGTCTTTTAGAATCAAAATGGTAACAATAAAGTATGGCTTGAGGCAACCCAGAGGTGGCAGGGGGTGATGGCCCGACGAGACGAAGCCCTCTACAACAAGTATAAGGTCTACCTACAAAACGAGGTGTGTATCCACTCCCTAACGATGGAAAGCCTACCAATGGGTATGCTGTATGTCGCTACTCTACTCACTCATTTGAATTTGATGAACTATAACGGAGGGTCACGGCGTCCACGACTTCTGGTCGGCGCCTAGTGTAATGGCAGCACCGATGGTCAGCTAGAATGAGTCACCAGTCTGTAGATTTTCACAGTGTACTGAAACCAGTGTCTTCTTATTGCTTTAGGTCCTTTACAAGATGTTCAGA
Organism: Notospermus geniculatus; assembly: GCA_002633025.1. Taxonomy (NCBI): domain Eukaryota; kingdom Metazoa; phylum Nemertea; class Pilidiophora; order Heteronemertea; family Lineidae; genus Notospermus; species Notospermus geniculatus. The sequence goes on from NMRB01000037.1 coordinate 351,147, forward strand.
GACGACGCCCTCTTCATGCCCCTGCCGATTGGCTTCGTCTATCACTTCACCCTCCAAGCTGTAGCCCACTCATACAAGGCGAACCAGGTCTGCCTGTCCGAAAATGAATACGGTAAATGACATTCATAGTTCATTCAGTATGATGACGAATTCAGGCTGAAGCGTTAGTTTTATCAATGACATGAATGATAGCGTTTTCCCATTGACTATTTCAGAAAAGAAAACCTGTTTCATGGTTATGATCGGGAAATGCACTCTTGTCAGCGGAGGTAGAGAAATCGTCACCTACACACCGTCAGAGATATTCTGTAAGTTTGGAGTCTTTTTTTCAAACCACTCCTAACGCATGCGGTACTCCTCCCGTGACGTCATTCCCGCGTTCGTTCGTTCGTTCGTTCATTCGAACCGTCCCTCCTGTTGCATCCCAAGACAACAACATTTACTCTACAATCTAATTCTCAGGGTCTTCCTCCTCCATCAACTTCCGTCCACGCCCTGATCACAGTTAAGCCCTAGTGACGAGGTTGCTTCACTCTAACCAGTATGGCCATCTTGGAATTGTTACTGGTCACGGCAATCACTCATGGCTACGCCATTGGTGTTTAATCTAGTGAATGCTGAATTACAATGCGCTAAATGGACACATCCATTTCCAAATCGTCCCTTGATTACCCAAGTGGCGTATGAAATACTCTGTACTTCCAGTGTGTTGCAGATGATATCACACAACGCAGTTTGATAACACCATTCTGTAACTTGTCAAATGAGGTTCCGCCGATCGCGCCCTAGCGATCCGCTGTGCGGCGTTGCGAGCACTGTGACCGCCTGACGGCATCACATGAAACACATCGCTTGCAGCGCCACCTGGAGACGTTAATTTGCCGGTGCCGCTGTTTTGCGCCGATGGAAATCGCGTGCTTCGTCACGTGTCCCGCGACAAACTCTACTACAACGTCAGTGCCGATTTTCTCCACTACGTTACACAAATAGACACTGTCATCGACCAGTCGCCGCCATGTTTGACCGCATCACTCCTCCTAATGGAGTTACCGTTAGGAGCCTGATCACAATTGTTATATATTTTTCCATTTAACCTTCCGCTGCACTACTTTTCAAGATGGTAACCTTCGAACGATACTAGAGGGTGTTGGTTGAACCTCGTCCCAAGACCCTCTAGTGTCAAGATTGGTCCCGCGATGCGTGACGTCATTTGCGTCTCCCGCCCTATGTTTTCTGCTGAACCACTTGGCCCTCTCTTCTTCAGGGCGATCATCATGGATGCCGAGGAAGGCTTCAGCTGTAACTGAGGGTGTCTGCCTCCTGGTGAAGGTCCCTTACAGTGCATTCCAGGAAGGGTTCAAACGTTACCCTGGGACAAAGATAAATGAGCCCGAGAAACCTGCAGAAGTGGTCGAGCAGTACTGAGCCTTGGCTACGGAGAATAATGGCGCACGCACGCAGATACCACGACCAAAATCAACATGCTTGCTGATCATGCTGATCAGGAACCATAATTAGGCATCTTTTTTATTGAATCTCATTACCGTAGACGTGTTCTTTTTTATGTACCCAATATTATACATGGCGATCAGTCTGGCGTGAATGTATCACTGGAGAACGCTATGATGTTCATCGATCGGCGTCGTGTGATGTTTGTACAGTGAATCAGTCTTGTGAATAAATTTACCGAAAAGCAATTAGCATACGTGTTTTTCCTAATATCACTGTATATGCTAGTGTTGATTAACTGCGGCTGGCCCCCGGTTAAGGCCTGGTCTCCTCTACGTCAGATTCGGCTCCCCGTACAGCAGATCGTCTGCTCTGCAGTCACGCTGTACTAGGGGAATATCGGATGGGGAAAACAAGGCTTGAACATCTTTGACGCACGAATTATTTACTGGATTCCTATATTCATGATATTTAGCCCTATCATCCGCGTGTTGGGAAAACGGTTGTGCATGACTTCGTTTCTTGGATCTTATCTTTGTGTACGAGGATGACCAGGAAGGGTTCAAACGTTACCCTGGGACAAAGATAAATGAGCCCGAGAAACCTGCAGAAGTGGTGGAGCAGTAGTAGGCCGAATGAACTGAGCCTTGGCTACGGAGAATAATGGCGCACGCACGCAGATACCACGACCAAAATCAACATGCTTGCTGATCATGCTGATCAGGAACCATAATTAGGCATCTTTTTTATTGAATCTCATTACCGTGGACGTGTTCTTTTTTATGTACCCAATATTATACATGGCGATCAGTCTGGCGTGAATGTATCACTGGAGAACGATGATGTTCATCGATCGGCGTCGTGTGATGTTTGTACAGTGAATCAGTGAATAAATTTACCGAAAAGCAGTTAGCATTCACGCGTTTTTCCTAATATCACTGTATGCTAGTTCTGATTAACTGCGGCTGGCCCCCGGTTAAGGCCTGGTCTCCTCTACGTCAGATTCGGCTCCCCGTACTGCAGATCGTCTGCTCTACAGTCACGCTGTACTAGGGGAATATCGGATGGGGAAAACAAGGCTTGAACATCTTTGACGCACGAATTATTTACTGGATTCCTTCATATTCATGATATTTAGCCCTATCATCCGCGTGTTGGGAAAACGGTTGTGCATGACTTCGTTTCTTGGATCTTATCTTTGTGTACGAGGATGAGCTAGGCAACGCTGTATTTTCCTTACACCTGGGTTGATGTGGATCTTATATCACGGATACTGGTATACAAGACGAGGCTGGAGAACGCTAGCAAGCTAACAACACTGACGTAGCGGTTTCGACTGGAGAGCCAGGATTTGAAGCATGGCCTCCCTTTGTCAGTACAGGTCGGTATTGGATACTATCTATGTACTTCTCACTGCATCAGATTTTGCACAGATTGCCCTTTTAGCAACGACCTCTCGCTCACGGGGGCATCTTGGGAGCCCCGAGATTTTTCAAGAAGAATCGTGTTTCCAGTGATAGGAACCTGCCACATTGTACCATAAAGGAATCAAACATAAAGGTTTAACTGCGAACAGTGAGGTAACTGAGGGATACACTTCATGTGTTGCCACCAGATGTCTCTCTCTGCCTGAATTTTGGCTTTACGTAATAGGCAGGGACTTCAACTTTTTTATGGTAGTGGGGTACATGAATCTGTCAACTTGATGCCTTGAACTCCATTTCTGAGGATAACAGCTATTTTCAGCACAATTAATGTTCCACGTGCAAATGTACGTTAGCCTATTCAAATGTACACATATGACCCTGCGCTCTCATCGTTCGCGGGGTACTCATTAATTCAGCCCTTTTGTATCATAAGATCAGCTAGTCTGAATTCAACAAAATTTGCACTAAACATGCAGAAGTAAAAGACCCCATCCAAGTGAGGAACATGAGTAGCTTGTGATGGCCTCCTCCGCACTTAGCAGGGCGAATAATGCAAAAGCGTCGGCCCTGACGGAAAAATGAAATACAAATACAAATACAAATACCCCCCCCCCCCTCTGAATACGCGATTTTGCTCTGTTTGAAGAAACCTCGGTAAAATTGCGTTTTTACGTTTGTCCTGGGGTCTAGATTGACTGGCTCCAAAGTGCAAATCTGACTCGTTGTGACAAAATGGCCATATCTCCGGAACGGAAGCAGCTACGACGACGCGACTAGCGCCAAAAGAAAGAATAGAAAAAACTAAGTAGCTTCATTCTGACCAATTTTCAGAAGCGTAGGAGCAACGGTTATCGAGATATGGACGTTTAAAGATTGGCAACCTGACCAAAACGTAGGCAAAATGCGACCATTTCCTCACAACTTACATCTTCGGCTCTGGCCTGTTTCTCTCACAGACATTTTAGAACAAGCAGACCTGCATGAGGTCGTGGCCCATAGTTGCCTCCAGAATGAGTGCCTTGTCACCAGTTTTGGTTGCAAATTTTGGGAGGTGGGCACATTTTTGTAGAGACATCAGAAATTCATGTTAATACGAAATGTACACTTTTCAACTTTATCCGGCCCCCAAAGGGTTAAAGGTCTGTGTACACCTTTTTAATTCAATATTTCAAGGCACCTGTTGCCGACACACCGTGTTGTTGAAAATGTTGTCAGTGTGGACAGAGCAAAAATATTAGCAACATGTGTCCCCACATGTCGTAAGTTAATTGCAGAATCATTTTTTTGCAACCCGTGTCCAACCGCTAACCAATCAGAAATGATATTCAAGTCAGCCGATCTACCGGTAGTCATGTGACTTGGACAAAATGGCAGCAATGGCGTGGTCGAATGTAAAGGTTGGGGAACTTATCAAAATGTGGGAAAGTTGTCTTGCCTTGTTATAAGGGGCTTAACTTTTAACAGTTACTGTAGTTCCTCATAACATTTCATCCACGGGGGAAATTCTTATAGGAGGACCTGTCTCCTAATCTCAGCGCCTTCGGGAGACAGTGGTAAGCCCCATGCTGCTCCCTCAGGGCGATCCAGGGCCTTGTCCACATCCTCTTGTGTAGCACTTTTCGGCGTTTCTTCTTCCTGTCTGCAACAGTTGCCAAAATTGTTGCAGTTGAAAGCACAACACATCATCTTCTTTTCGTCTCATCCATCTCTCCAACACACTGCTTTCCCGCTCATTTTTAACAACATGTGTCGCAACTTCTGTCGCGACATGTGTCTAGTGTAGATCTATACAGGGCCTGACGAAAACATTTGGCCTATACGGTCGTTTGTGGCGCCAATACACCAATCACTGAATATCGCCCCTTCAAGTACAATCGACCACACCCATTCGTTGCCATGGTATTCATTTTTGCAATTTTCCGTGTGATTACGGTGTCAAAGCGAAGTCGCATCGATCATATTGGTATTTGTATATGCAATTACTGGATCAATGAATCCTGAAGTACAGTACATGTATAATGTACTCATGCATATTAATCTACTTCAGGCATTCCTCCACGTGTCGTGTGGATGTCTCAAAATGTTCAAAATCACGGTCAAAAACATGCGTTATGGAGGGGAGGGCATCACGCACCGCTTGCGCTCTCCACACGCTGGTCAGGTCATCGTGATACACCAAAATACCGGGTATAGCATTTTATGAATGTGGACAGTATCCCTTTAAACCTCAACAGATTTGCATTCTGACTGTTTCATATGATAGGCAAACCCCTTGCATGTTTAGTGCAAATTTTCTTAAATTCAGACTAGTTGATCTTATGACACAAAAGGACTGAATTAATGAGAACCCCACGAACGATGAGAGCGCAGGGTCATCTGTGTACATTTGAATACACTGTTAGAAATATCCTTACTAAATTTACAGAAAAGTGCCTGCAGCAGAGTTTCAGGCTTTTTCTTTATTTCTACTATTGAAAATTAGAACTACAGAAAGTTGTAATATAACTACTATATTGAAAAATTGATTTAAAGATAAACTGTAAACAAATGTTGCACTGTAACTTCCATTTACAAGAATCCGTATTTTTAACTTCTGACTGTGAAAATAAAGAGAAAGCCTGAAACTCTGCTGCAGGCACCTTTCTGTAATTTCACTGATTCTATGTAGGCCTATCACCTGGACGCTTCATCATCCGACGAGACCCTAAACTGGTTCAAATCATTTTTTCATGCACGTCCTGGCTGGGGATCGAACCTACACACTGACCCTGTTACGATTGAAAATCAAGCGTGTCAGACAACTCGACCATGGAGAACTGTCAAAGTCATGCTTTAATAAACTTGCCTGGAAGGTTATGAAACCCGTGTTGACAGGCGCCATATTTAGTACAAAATACTATGAAGTCCCTTTCACCGACCAGGCCAATATGTTCATATAGGCCTGAGGCCCTAAACATGGTGCTTGCTCTTGACTGGCGTTTCCAGCACGACTCATTTTTGCAACAATACTTTCACCATAGAACATCGAAAATCGAGCGTCAAATTCCCTCATGGGAACTTATTTTTAATCAACATCTATATGTGCGTAAAATGCATTCATCTCATTTTCGCTTTACTTATAATTCCAAAGGGGAACGATTTTGAATACAACCACCAACAACTCATTGAGTCGTCTAACATATAAATCTACAACATATACTAGTATTACAAAGGTGCAAGCGCTCTCTGGCTTCCTGGGATTACCATCTGTGAAAAAATATTAGTCCTGTAAAATGACAGGAATTCCTGTAAAATGACAGGAAATGCAGTACATCAACAGTCAGCCCGTAAAATTATTGTTGAAATTAAGAAACTGCCGTTAAACTACAGAAACTCCGTCATTTTACAAAAGTACTTGTGAATATATCACGAAACCCGTTATTCAACAGAAATATCTGTTAAACTAGAGATTTTTTGGAGTATTTATGAATTACAGCACGATTCTGTAAAATATTTTCTGTAAAATCTTCTGTTTTTTCTAACAGTGAGGCTAACGTACATTTGCACATGGAACATTAATTGTGCTGAAAATAGCTATTTTATCCTCAGAAATGGATTCAAAGCATCAAGTTGACAGATTCATGTCCTCCACCACCATAAAAAAAAGTTGAACCGCAGTTAAACCTTTATGTTTGATTTCTTTATGATATTATGTACCGAAAGGTGGATGGAGTTGTACGATCAATAAAGCCGCACAGTATAGACAGATGGGTCATAATCGGCGAACCCTCTAGAGTATAGTCTCGGTCACCCAGCCGCTGTTTCGAATCTGGGGATCCGTGTTGCAGTACTGCGGAACGAAACGGCTGGCTGCGCGAGACTACACGCAGCATTGGGGATTTCCCAAGGGTCTTCCCCAACCTCGATGCAAGGTAATGCTATAATATGTGGTTCTATCGTAATCATACATTACGCATGCCTGTAAACGAGGTTGCACTATGATTTCGGCCGTTTTGATGGCGAGTAGCGGTGCATACTGTGCGGCTTTAAAGCCTATTAATGTCTCCTTTCACATCTTCTTGGGTATTTGTCTCCTTTTCACATTGTTATCTTCTAGGTCCATTTGGTTGCTGCTAATTACGTTCGTGCTCCTTGGCGTCGTGTTTTATCTCATACAAACAGAGCACGGCGCCTCATTGATGCAACTGATGTGCACTAGCGCGCGAGTTGCGGGAAACAATGGCGGCACGACGACAACCAAGACTACGACCACCACAGCGAAAAAGGAAGGTACGTGGGAGAGGATGGGCATGACAAAATGTCAAGACATGGATACGGAGCCCAGAACACCCATGTCATGCTTTGTATTGTTTCGTCACTGATATGACTGATGTTAGGCCGGAAGTATGGCGGGGAAGTATGGCGGTCATGAACTGCAGGGGTGTATTCAACTCCCTGTTCTTAGTGTGTTCTGGTGCAGAGAACGGTGTTCTGGAATGAGTCGAACAGCCAAGAACTTAATTTAAAAATTCAAGATGCACCATAACTCACTCGGTCGTACATGATAATGCTAAAAGACGTAGGGCAGCAGGGACATTTGTGGTAGCAACCATCTCCAGAAATACATTAGGTCCTCATGGTCCTGGAAATGAAGTTGAATTTCGTGTCTCGTACTTCGTACTTCGTGTCTCGTCAGATTTGCGAAACCTCACTATTTACCCTTACAACGAGCTTATCATACAACTAACAAGTACGTCTCTTCTACTACACAGCAAAACTTGAATTCCCTCGTCTCTTCGAGATACCATCGTGCGACCCAAAGAAGGTCAACCGTGACGTCTGCAGGAATCTCAACGCCGCGATGGGCGAGAAAACACGACAAGCCTACCTCCGTCTGATGAAATATTTCGACGAAATGGCGACCAAACACAAATGGACGTATTTCATGGCGTTCGGAACCTTGCTTGGATCGTGGAGGCATCATGACGTCATACCCTGGGACCACGACATGGATTTTTGGGTCGAATACAAAGATAGAGTGGACATAGTGGATAAAATAGACGCACAGACAAGATTTGTACCAAAACAGTGCACGCATCATAAAATCCGACTCCATGACAGTCAGTATGTAACAAGGGAAGAATATCACGCGGATATTGGACGATATAAACATCCCTCCATTGACATGTTCTTTTTTAACCGAAACGCTACGCATATAATCCGCTCGGATTATCCCGATATGTACTTTTATAAACTTGACGAAATTTTTCCACTGCATAGAAGGCCCATGTCCACGTTCTGGTTAAACGCCCCCCACAATACTGTCAAACATTTGGTGACACATTACAAGGCCACCGATGTTTGTGCCACAAAAGGTAACCCAAAATGTAAATGGTACGAGAAATACATTCCCTTCGTTCACCGGAAGTGGCTGAATGTAACAATGGAGGAGTCACTTATTCTAAACGGGAAAGTTTTACAGGTGAAAAAAGTTGATGAAATGAAGGAAAACATTCCGCTTAATCCGTACACCCTGGCAACGAAATGATTTCATCAAAATCGCTGATTGTAAGATTTGATCCAAGAATGGTGCGAATGCATTCCTTGAGGAACCCCCTTGAGTTTTTATCCCACAAGGCGGCGCTGCGAGCTGCTGTAGGCCTACCAAAGACAGAGCAAATCAATCCACAGACATCGCGTCAGGACGTCCTTGACGCAGTGCAAAATGGACGAACTTTTAAAAACGAGGTATGGCGACTCACACGACAGCGCCTCCAAGTGGCGGTATTGGCAATTTGCTGGTTCCCCATTGGAACGGGGTTGTCATTTTCTCACTTCACCATAACGCTATGTGCCTTGTGGCCCGAAATAGAACCAATCACAATGAACTACATGTAATCCTTGTTTTTCTCAACTTGGAGGAATTATACTGTCAGTAGGCTATAATTTGTCCAAGGTCTCACTCAATAAGAACACTTCAGTGACAGCTAATGACTGTGTGTGTGATTTCAAGTTACTTGATGTGCTTCATGTACATAATAAAGAGTAAAGTTGTGTAAGACCTTTTTCTCTTCGTATTCTGTCCTAATTAAATATGGAGGACAGAGTTGGCGCATTTAGGGGAACGCCGAAGTTCACCTTGTCTTCAGCGCCTACCGTTATCCAGCTGCCCATGATACATGCGACAGCGGTTGCCGGGGTACCCATGAAGGCTGATAATGCCCCCTTCCCCGATAAAGGATGCTCCCGACGGTTTGAGCGGATTCTATCACAGACACAGGTGTAAAGGTTTTCAGTGTTTCCGTGTGTCAGTGTTCCCCCTATTGTTCTGGAAACACTGGCAGATAGATCGACACGTTTCTCTGTGTGTCCTCTATTGTCGAGTCGCGGCTTATTCCGTCAGACAATTGCAGGGGAACACTCGCAGATGGGGAACGCTCAAAAACGTTACACCGGGTTGGAGCGAAGACGTAGGCCTCAGAAGAAACATGACGACCATTTCCTGGGAAACCTCCCGTATCATTCCATTTATTTCGCAAAAACCGAACAGAAATGCATAAAAAGTGCTGTAGGCCTACTGTGCATACATGGACAGTACATTAGGCCTACAATGTAAAAGAAGGTACGAAATTAGAATGACATTTAGTTAGCATTACATGTATACAATATAGTCTGCATCCATGAGGTTGCGGCCTGTCTGGGCCACTGTACGGTATGAACCCTTTCACTGTGGTAATTTCCTACAGAAAAAGGTATAATGCATGTACATGTACATGTACATGTAGGTGATCCTGAAATGACACGAAACCCTGTCACATAGGTATTCACTGGAAAGTACTCAGTGAGAGCTTTCCAATGAATACCTATGTGATAGCCTTTTGGTACCGGTACCTCTTTTTGAATTTTTTCATTTTTGACGGAACGTAGGCCTACATTTACCTTTTGGCGGTGAGAGGGTGATCTAAAGACATGATTATTTTTAACAACATATTCGATGACCAGGCACCCTGATGACAATGTGAGAACACATCGTGAAATTTGTGGACTATGAGGAGTGAACAAGAGGCCCATGGGCGATGCGCTCAGCTGACAATTTGATTTTAGGTGTAATACACAGTTTGCGTTAATAGCGGCCGCCATTTTTTTGAGGAAATTAGCCGAATTTTCGAACTTTTCAAATAGGCCTATATTTTGAATATATTTTATTAGCTGCTTGCCTGCTAAAATATCTTTATGCAGTTCTAAGTACTTACTGTATGAACTTTCTTTCTTTGAAAACCTCCGACAGTGCAAAATCCCATTGAAAAAGCCCAACCAATGGCCAAAAGGCACAAATTAAAATATTTAGGCTAGTTGTAGGCTACTTTGGCACACGCTCTACTACTCTAGCCCGTAGTCCTGTCCCCGAACAGAAATATGACTATAGGGCACACAAGTAAAAAAGCAGTGTTTCCCCCAACTTGGAGCATACCTACCTTTATTTTCTTAGAAATGACAGTTCCTACCAAAACATTAGTCGGGCTCAGATACTTTTGATAACTGAACAGAACAGACCTTAAGACCATGCACATGTCAAAGTTGCATGAACCATGTGATGGGCTGTGCACAAAGACTGTTCATGTTCCCTGCAAGTGGTCTGTGATGTCATCAAAGGTAAGCACTTTATAGAATGGTGACATCATGAGAATTCTTCCAAGCGGGAAATTTAAATACATGTAGTACAGTTTTTTATTTTTGCAATTACGCCCCCTGGTGGAAAAATTCTGGAGAATTGAGCCCCACGGGAGGTGAAGAAAAAAATTAAGCTACAAATCCTATCAATTTCAGTGTGATATATTGCCTCTGGGCTGAGTTATTGGGGTTTTCCATTTGACGGGAAATGCCCCCTGGAGGGCAAAATGTAGGTCAAATCGTAAAAATGTTTGGTTCTGTTTCGAGCCCTTCCTAGGGCCTACCACTCCACCAAGTTTCAAGGCTCTGGACCTTACGGTTGTGAAATGTGCCAGTTTGACGGACGACACACATACACACAGACGGACGCCACTCAGTATACATATGAATAGCTCTGCTGACCTTTGGTCAGCTGAGCAAAAAAGCACAGAAATATATACTTCGACTATAAGCTACATTCTCTTCCTGATCGCATGCCATGATCATGCGAAAATACTGTCAATATGAACGTGTCACGTGATAGGTGGAGGACGGCGCTGTCACTCACATGTCATCTTGTCACCATATTTCTGAATCTTTCAATTGGTAATCCATTTCTAATCTATCGTCGTTGCATCCTTCATGTCCAGAAGACGCTATCCAATCATATCTGCCTACACCTACCACTCCACCACGTTTGAGTCACCGGTAAATGACCAGCTCAAGAACAGCACCCATTACATATACACTATGTTTGCAGTATTAGTCAAACCTGAGCGATCGCTTGGCAATAGAAGCCGTTGGTCCAAAGGTGGTGCTCTATATGAGAGTCTTCTGCGAATTGGCTCTCAATGGGCAATTCACCACTGTTGGTTTCCTTACGAGTTACACTGACACAACAAACGTATACTGCCCGTTGTTTTCAGGGCTGAGTTGCCCGTGGAAAGCCAAGTCGCTCCAAAGAAAGTCTCACGTTGGAGCAGCACGAACTCCGGTGACCAGAACTGCATGGGAAACTAACTCGGTTGGTTGATCACCAGATCACGAACAAGTTGACAGGATGTTGTCTTGCGGCCTGAAAGCGATGTTCCGATTGGTCAAAAAATAAGCAGTTCCGGTTTGGATCTTCCGGTATAAGGCACGGTTATCACCAGAATCGGCAACATGCTGGGACGGGAGTTTTACACGTTCTTATGGCAGGACAATTCTTTGGCACCATGCAGCTCAAGGGCGGCAAAACATAAATCACTATTCCTGGGGAAATCTGGAGGTCGCCAGAGTGTAGGCATTGTTTGGCATGTTTATGTTCATTTCGTCGACGGTATGAACGTCTAAAACCACCCCATCCAGTGTCAGTGATTCTTCCATTTTCCCGTTTTTCCACTTCCGGTGAACGAACGGTAAATACTGCTTATACTCCTCACATTTCGGTCCGCCATGTTTCCCACATTCGTCGGTAGCAGAGTAGGAATCGACAAGGAACTTCAAGGGGTCATGGGGTGCTGGTATTTTAAGATTCGCTAGGGGGCGTCTGTGTAGCGGAAAGAGTTCTTCCAACTTGAACACGAAAGAGTTGTTGTTACCAATTTGATGGATATGAGTGGAATTACGGACGAAGAAGAACATATCTATGGAGGGCTCGTACCATCTTCCTATCCCTGACAGATATTTCGTTTCTGTTACGTACTCCTTATCATGTAAGTGAATCTTTGAATAAATACCCTGCTTCGGCACGAAACGTTCCTGTAAAGCTTCTATCTGTACAACAATATCCTTCCGATGTTTGTATTCAATGTACACGTCCAAGTCATGGTCCCACGGGATGAGGTCATGGTGTCTCCAGGAACCCCATAACGTCCCGAAACACATGAAATACGTCCAGTGATGTGCAGTAGCCATGGTGTCAAAGTATTTTAAGAGACGGAGTAAGGTTTGCCGGTGAGCTTCGGGAAAAACTCTGGCCAGATTTTTACACACTCCTTTTGGGACGGATGCATTTTTACTGTAGTCGCACGGTGGTATTTGATACAAGCGTGGAAATTCCAACTCACCTGAAAGATCAAGGATCAACTTTTGAAGCACCATTTGTAACACATTGACGAATGTCCACGGC
>NMRB01000037.1:373625-391617 GCA_002633025.1 Notospermus geniculatus
TAAACCGGTATCCAGTTCCACCGTGCAGCACGTTAGGAACTGGTGTCGGGGTCTCGAAACCGGAAGTGTGGTCGGAATTCCTACCAGGCAGGATGCGCGCGCATCAGTTAGCAGACCTGTACATCATGCCTACATCGTGTACATCTGTGTGCAGCGCTCTAACGGCAAGCTACAGGAGTCGAAATGAGATAGCAGGGTGGTTTCTTCAACGGACTATCCCCAGTATGTTTAGCTAATGACACAAAACATCGCTGGGATAGGTCACTGAGTGTTTATGTCGCTGACATTCGTTGCACTACCTCGCTGAATGTTCGAAGCGAGAAATGTTGGACGCCAGACGCCATCTTGGAGACTTGGCTTCTTTGGGGAATACCTGCTGCCGATACGTCATCAGAGAAGATTCGTATTCTGATTGGACGTATTCCGACGAATCACAGCTAGAATCAAGAGGGCGACAGTAGTCTCTTAAATCGTCAGATGTAGAGACTACTATGTGGTCTACGTAACCCCGGGCGTAACTAAGGAGTAGGTGAACACCTTTTTCATTGGCTCAAGCATCCATGCGTTTTGGACCGCTTCCTTCGATACTGATGAGTTTGCATGATCATTCGATCACATGCAGCGCTCTCTATTGAGTTGTCATGGGACAAACGGAGCTCGTGGGAACCAACCTCGTCCCCAGGGGTATAGTTCGCTCAGACAACCTCGGACCACTCGCTCACTAACCCCTGGAATCAGCTTTGGAACGCATTTGATTGGTTGACAGGAAACCGCCAGATATACCCAAGAACATGTATACCCAAACAAATTTTCAAAATATTTTGGATCAAATCAAAAGGTTACCTATATCCAGGATTGATGAATTTTTGTGAAAAGAATTTTAAAAAGTACGAGTAAGTATTTCTTTCAGATTAATTATTTTGACTCGTGCTGCCACCTATACTTAGACCAAGATTCCTGTCTAAAACCAAAGCTGATTCAAGGGGGTTGTGACGCGACCGCCATATTGTCAGAAAGCGAACGACCCCTGGGAACGAGGTTGCGTGGGAACCGGCCGAGTTGGCCAAGGATTGATGGTGTATTGAATCGTTGCCAGGGCGTTACCCAGGGAAACGTTTGATGGCAGCTTCTACTTGAATGGAATCTCACCAGCCAGAACCGTGCAGGCTATCATGACTGGCTGCTGATGTATGTGAAATGTGTAACCAAATGAAGCAAGCCTTAGAGGTAAGGTATGGGTACCACAGCCGGCCATGGCTGTGTGGGAGAAGTGGTTTCAGAGCTGACCTTGTGGAGCGAGTGGTTAGAGGGGAGTAAAAAGCAGCTGGCCATGTGACAGATGTGAAGTGGGTTACGACAAGTTGTTATGAGTGAGAAGTGACTGGGGAATGGGTCGGCTACCCCACAGCTGGTCGTGCGACAGATGTAAAATGGGTAGGCCTATCCCACAGCTGGTCGTGACAGATGTGAAATGGGTAGGCCTATCCCACAGCTGGCCCTGTGTGGCAGATGTGAAATGGGTACCTACTCCACAGCTGGCCGTGTGATAGATCATTGTAAACGGGTACTCCACACAGCTGGCTGAGTGACAGATGTGAAATGGGTAGGCCTATCCCACAGCTGGCCATGTGGCAGATGTGAAATGGGTACCTACTACACAGCTGGCCGTGTGATAGATCATTGTAAACGGGTAGGCTACACCACACAGCTGGCTGAGTGACAGATGTGAAATGGGTACCGGTAGGCCTATCCCACAGCTGGCCCTGTGTGGCAGATGTGAAATGGTTATGCCTACTCCACAGCTGGCCTTGTGACAAATCATTGTAAACGGGTACTCCACACAGCTGGCTGAGTGACATGTGAAATGGGTAGGCCTACCCCACAGCTGGCCGTGTCGGGCAGATGCGAAATGGGTAGGCCTACCCCATGCACAGCTGGCCGTGTGGCAGATGTGAAATGGGTAGGCCTATCCCACAGCTGGCCGTGACAGATGTGAAATGGGTAGACCACTCCGCAGCTGACCGTGTGACAGATCATTGTAAACGGGTAGGCCTACTACCTGGCTGAGTGACAGATGTTGAATGGGTTCCCTGCACTGGCCTTACGAGAGGCGGGACGTACCCCGCAACTGACCGTCTGTGGAATGAGTTCGCAGGAACTGGTTGGCAGAAGAACACCATACGCATGCGAGAGATGACCTCCTGTGATGGGTCATGCCACAACCGGACAACACCCGGGACAACACCAACCGACCTCACTCAAAGTAGGCGATATCGGAGGTTGAAGCATCGAGTACGGTACGTCGACCTATACCAAGAATTCCACCAATACCAAGAATTCCCCATTTTATATACATGCCATAGGCTACCAACGCTTTGTTTGACAAACATCGAACGACAGACAGTAAGATGAAATGGGTTACCACGCAAGTATGATTGGCTGCCGCCATTTTCTTTTAAATCACATAATGTCAGGCTGATCTGCATGCTCCTGCGGCTCACCTCAGCCAGCGGTATTAGGCATGTTAGGCCAACAGTACTGTGAATAAATTTTCATGTATCCGACGAAACCGGGGGAGAGTACGGTACCTACCGAAGAACCAACTGCTTGATATTGCCACCCATCACTGTCAAAATCCTTCGCTTCTTCTCCTGATGATGTTCTCCTAGCAACTACTACCGATATCCACTCGCTCGCTGTGCAAGTCTTACTATACAAGAAGGAGCAGACGATACTCCGGCATTTGAGGATGACGAAGGTCAGCTGACATCTTGGAAAACTGTGGATTCATGTATCCGGTAATTTATAGGAATGCTTTATGTTGTAGGTCACGTGAATGTTGTCCGTTTCGATGTTGTATTCAATTGACCCATTCAATGCCGCTAAGTGGTAACTATAGTCGAGTGTGATGCACTGTAGCACTGCGCACCCAGACAGACAGACAATACTTCAGAAACACTTCAATTGCCCAGCGGTGGAGGCTGTGTGCATTCATGTACCCAGTACACTGCACCTCTCATGTTCTTGTTTGCATGCAGGCGATGTACNGTCGTGGACGCAGTATCAATTTTCTTCACTGCGTACACGACGGTCGGGCAAATAACACCGGCCTTTAAAATAACATAAGGTAACAGAAATAAAATGGAAGTTAGGCCTAGGCCTACTAAAAGACAGGTTTGGCCAAGGCCAGTGGCCAAGAAGAGTAATCCAGACTCCCGGGTCCAGACTCAGACACAAGGTCAAATCATCAGGGAACGCGCACATGTTGTATTTCAAACAGTCACATCGTACAAACAAAAGATTCAACTGTCCAGGACTATTTTAAAACATCACGGCAACGGACAGCTCACGCCCAAAACCGTGCGAAGCACGGGTAATTGCTAGTTATTACATAACTTGCATCTTCACTGTCGAACGGCCCGTCGAACGGTCAAACTCCTACGCAGACATGGCAGAGGTCACACCGTTTCAACGAAACACGGAGCGCCGTACCTCTGGCCTAGCGAGTTTGTCGAACTGTGTCATGGGTGTGAACCCCCCGGGGGGGGGGGGGGGGGCACTCCACANCAATCAGGTCGACAGCTAATGGTAGACTGTCACCAGACGCAATATGACGTTCAAACACCGCAAAATAAGGCCGTAAACGTCAAGTAAAACTTGATTACGTCATACAAATGCCTTGGAAAACTGGTGTGAAAATAGGGGTCCATATGGCCGCAGCTAGCGCACCAAGCGGCTCCATAGCGAACCAATTAATTCAACAGACGAGACCTGCACTATTATTACATAACTTGCATCTTTACTGTCGAACGGTCAAACTCCTACGCAGAAATATGGCAGAGGTCACACCGTTTCAACGAAACACGGAGCGCCGTACCCGCTCTGGCCTAGCGAGTTTGTCGAACTGTGTCATGGGTGTGAACCCTGACTCATGGTGTGAGGTATTTTTTTGTACCCAGCCATGCTTGCTAAAACGAAAACAGCCGGAGATGGCCGGTCTTCGCCGAAACGCAATGCATCCTGGTCTAATGAGGTGTTCGTATTCTGGGCCATATGGCGACCGAAGAGCAAACTGGGTCATTGAACCCCAGCCATTCGATTGATGTCAACCTAGGTATCGATTTGATCTGTGTTTTTTCCAATCCTCCTAATATTTTTGTCCTTCAACAATGCGGTCAGGTCGGCCGAAAAGGATACTTTGGGGACATGACTGAACGGGGGGGGGGGGGGGNGTGTGCTGCTATGCAAACATTGGAGATACCGTCACGCCGTCCTGCGTATTGTTGAGGACCGATTGATTGCGTCTGTCTGTCTAGTCTGTCGAAGTGAATGCCAGCCAAATGTTTTGTGAAACCATGGAGATCAAGTCTTGCTTTATCCATGGAAGTACTTCCATGCTTTATCTGATGATTTCCCTGCGTCTTATCCAAATTATGTCGGATTGCATGCTATTTGAATACCGGTTGAAATTGGCCCCAGGCGAATTTGTGACATTTTTGTGATAGGATGCAGGTTGTGACTTGTCTTCTTCGTAGACACAATAGCCCCTGTCGAGCTGATAGAGAGAGTCTATGATGAGAGTGTAATTTGGATTCTCCCTCTGTCTCTTTCGCCTCCCCGTGGTGTGTACTACCTCCTCGGTTATTGTACTGAACTGCATGCAGTTCCCGTGTTGTCGCACCCCTAATCCTTGCCCACGTGGTCTGTGGCGTTCGAACGTTTTAATCAAGTCATCAAGACGAGGAGTAATTATCAAAGGTTGTTTACATGTACATGTACATGTACTCCTAGTTTTGTTCTTGGGGGTTAGTTTTTTAGCATGAGGGGGCGGTTTTGTAGCAAGGGTCTTAAGGGTTTTGTAGCAAGGGTCTTCAAGGGTTTTGAAGTTGGTTCTTGGTTTTTAGCGGAAGGGATGTTAGTTTTGTAGCCAGGGGTTTTGTTTTGGAGTGTGGGTGATGTGATATGCTAGAGCCGTAGGTTTTTGACGTAGGTTTGTGCTGCCACCTGTCCGAGGAAAAATAACTATTATAATAATCAACCCTGTAAATAAACAAACCGTAACGTTTAGGCCTACAATTCGAACTAGAGCACCTTTAAGCATTAGACAAACATTTGGACAAAATTCCACACTGTTTTTTAACATTAGACAAACATTTAGACAAAAATCCAAGGGATAACTTGTGGACCCACAGGCTGTGTCAGCTAATTGTCCAGTTTGGCAGTTAATTGATTGTAGGCATTAATAGGTATGAAAAGTCCAGAATCTCTGTTGAGGCTTGGAGGAATTATACTATCAGTATAATCCTCCAAGGTTGAGGCTAGGCTGGTGTCGTTTGATTTGGATGGCTTCTCTGAGTATTCTGTTGTAATCTTTGTCCAGCCAGGAATTGAGGATCTCTGTGTGCTCCCAGACGATCTCTGTGTGCTTAGGACACTCAATGGCGTAAAAGGACTCTTATTTTCGAACATTTTCCCTCTGGGCAGGCCCCGGACCCCCGCCGATATTTCGGCTCGCCCCTTCGGCGCTCNGGGGTCGAAAATTTGCAAAATCTGGAAGTTGACTTCCTGTATATTATCACGTTGTGTGTCAATTTTAGTGCTATTTCTTTCTTTGTATGTGTTTAGTCTAAAAATAGGTTAGGTCACCCTCCCACTTGAGAAGGAACAGCCATATAGTGACGTCACGAAGTACCTAAGCAGAACTTAAATTCCGGTTTTGCGAGATTCACAGGCCAAGTGTTACATTTACCAGATTCACATGGCTTTTGCACATTTTGGTTCCTGAAGCCACCGCTAGGGCTAGCCCAGCCCTAGCGGTGGCTTCGGGAACTAAAATTGCCAGGCGGCGGTGACCAACCCTGTGTCATTTCATTACAAAACCAGATGACAAAAGCATTCATTTTCTTTTGCAAATGGCACTCGTTAAACCAAAAATGCAAGTAATAATCATTCTTCTGCAATTTTACTGTTAGACCTTGTGGTCTTTTGACTAGCGGGACGAAGTGGTAGTGGGACATCTTGACAAATAGCTTTCACCTCGTCCCAGGAGTTTATTGGCTGTACTGGTGACCAGGTTTGCTGATGAAAACAAAGATGGCTGACGATGAGCGAGTATGTGTCAATTTTTTTTTCGATTTCCTGGTTTCGATTTCCAGTCAGTTTTAATCAATCTAATTTGATGAGCATAGGCCCATATCGAATTTATTGAACATGGACCAGTGAATGAAACCTCGTTGGACGTAGAGTAGGCCTATGCCTAGCCTGAGAGACTGATTGATGTCATCATTAGTGATGACAGTAGCATGGTAGAGTAGGCCCTACACTGCGCAGTGCAGACTGCAGTGACCATGTGCATGCATGCTGCATGTGCTGCTGTCACCAGGTCACTGCACTGTCAGTGTCAGTGTCAGTGTCAGTGTCACTGTCAGATGATGATGAGTCATTTAGTTGTCATCATCCACGGCCATGCCACACACCAATACGACTACCGAGAAGATGACAGAAGATGCAAGATTTGACGGTCAATTTGATTCGTCATGTCATTTCATTTTAATATTTTTTAGAGGCTAGCTGGGCGCCTACTCCAGGCTCAGCAGTCAAGTCTCCACACAAATTTGGTCCAAATTCCAAAGGGTACCATCCATCACGGCATTTTTCAATCAATAGAGCCAATGATGACAGTTCACTTTTATTGCAGATTGTTTTTAAGAAGGAGGGTGTATTCCTCCATACCAACACAGATGGTACTTCCAGTGAGGATTCCCTAATAGGTGGCCAGATTTACCTTCTGGAAAAGGTGTGTAACTGTGTGTGACCATGAGGAGCTTGAAATTTTGGTTTCACCTAGCTTTTAATGGACCATTCTCTACTGAAAATTGACCCTGAGAATTATATTGCCCAGGTAGTCGCTCACTTTCAAAAACCTATTTCTAATGAAGTCTAACAAGACTAAAGACACGGCCCATTTAAGACTGGACTACGGTACACTTCCCTATTTGACCATGTCATAGAAATAATCAGCTTTACAATACTCTGATAAGAAAAGTATGTGAAAGGTAACCTGAATTCTGCTGGCATCTTTTGGAAGTGACTGAAAATGTCGTGAATGTGGCACATGTCCAGCTATTTCTGGGCCATGTCTATTGAATACCCAGTATTCATATTTAAATGTCTCTAATCTAACTCTGTACATTTCAAGTGTGGTTGCATAAACATGAAGCTTGTATTCATGTAGTACTGCGCATGACAGTTTGCTAAATCACAACATATCTAGCTCTTTCTTGGATTTTTCTTGAAACTCAACTTTACTGCCTGGCAACTTGTAAAATATCTCCATGTCCTTCACCTTCTCTAATTCCATTAAAAGTGTGAAATCTTACACATGAATACTGACAGTACTGATTTTATAATGGAGAGTCTATGTTTAGGGAAGAAAATTCTTCCTGTTCCCTTCATGGAATGTGTTGACAATTTTCCGGTATGGCCTAGTTTCAGGTTGATGGCTTGTTTATTGAATGGAAACCAATTGATGAAGACGATGATGAGCCAAGCCACAATGAAGACTGGGCAGTTATAAATTCAGTGTCGTACAAAGCAGACAGGGAGAATGGAGCATCAGGTGGTGAGCAGTTGCAGTCTTGATGTGTTCAGTTTATGCTTTCTGTTACTTGACCTTGTAAATTATTAGGATATTGTAATGTCAAACATCTTTTTTTTCATTGTGTATCTGTATGTCCAGAAACCATCTACTTTGTACTCCTGGGTACTGTAATTTTTTTCGTACCTGTAGTGTTTCAGTTATTTTGTTTTACCAGCATTTCAGTTGTTGTGTAATGTTTTGCACTAGTTTGCACCTGAAATAGAGTACAGACTAGGAAGTGAGTTGGTTTACTACCGGTAGGACACTCATTACCAGTACCGGTACTAAAATGGACCCTGTCAGAGTGGTGCAGTGGAAACATCAGCCCTGTCAGCTCTGAGTTCCAGGTTCAATCCATACTGCAGTCAGACCAATTATTCATGTGATAGAGAGGAGGATTCTCTTGATGGCCTAGATTTCTACCAGGCATACCAGTTTCTCCTGCTGTACATTAATTACAAATATCCTCTCCGAATTTGTATTTGGTATTGATTGCACATTGCATCTGGTTATCAAAAGGCATTAGAAATTCTAATCACGTATATTACCGTAAATTTGATGATACATGTATCATCATTAATTCAGTTTATCATGGTTAGGCCTCTACACCATTTATATATAAACCTAGAGATGCATTTTTATTACCGGTACATACGTGTACTATGCAAATATTGACACAGGTTGATTGAACGGAGCAAAGGACCAAACAGTCCAAAGTGGAGGGAGCTAAACCAAACCAATTCTTCCGGAGTTCAAATTCTGACCACGTTAGATTCTCCCTCCAAAAGAATAATACAACACACAGAGAAGAGGCAACCTGCTCTACAAAGCATATGAAGTCGGTGTCTTCTACGTCGAATGTCCTAATGTTACTCTCGGTTTCTACTTCAGGTTCGGTGATAATGAAGGAAAGAGAGCCACCGCCAAACATACCAAGTCCACGGCAAAAGAAACCGAGACGTCATAAACACATCATCTCCTTTGACATCACAGACTTGAAAAGTTTCAGACGATCGAAGCCAAATCTTGGCTGGTCTTACCTGATCTTTATTCTAAAAGATGGCACCACCTACCCAGCCCTTCATTTCCATCAGGGTGGAACCAAACTTCTTATTAAAGAACTTGAAAGATTCCTTGTGGTCAAAAGGTGAGTTAACGGGTTCACTTACAGTAGTCAAAATCGCTCTCCAAGCTAACCAAGCTTTCTTCTAGTGCTGGCTATGCATACGGTCAAATTTTTGGTCACATTTCCTGAGTATGCCCAATAAAGTTCTTCTATGGGTCTATTCATTAGCTTCGCTGGGCTTTGCCAGCGAAGCTTGTAGTCTGCTGCGAGCTGGTGGTAGCAGACGACGCATCGATCCGAATGCAACTGCGGCCTCAAACCTAGGCTGGATAATGTCTACTACCACTGATTATCTTTATTTGATAGTAAAAGCCATACTTCTGACTGAAAACTGCAGAAAAAATGGTCATAGCAGTCCTTAAATAGCAAAATAAACGTAGTTAGACGATCATTTTCGCTACTTCCGGTAAGAGGTACTGTCAGATTTGCTAATTTGCATAAGATTCTCGACAGGGACATTTTACTCCTTTTTCCGCGTATTAATTTCAAACTTGCCCATGCTNCCCAGGCCGTCAGGCCTCTAGTTTAAAATGTTGACCCTGAATCTGAAAGAAAATTGACAGTGTGCAGTTGGCACTGTCGTTGTCTCAAACGTTGTAGTTTCTCCAAGGTATAGCCTACCTTCATTCCTCTAACTTTTTCAGGTCGGCGAAAGACACCCGACTATATTTGGTGAGGGAACACGATCCCGGAGCCCTGCATAAGTCATTCGATGAGCTTCAGATATTTGGGGAGACATCTGCGGACTTTGTATCGGTAGGTGTTTTGAAAATATATACGTCCTATTTGTCACATGGCAGTCAAAACAATTGTGCACCTGTCACCTTTGAGGTCGCAGATGTGAACCTGGTCAGGGCCAGTCTTCATGTGATAGCGAAGGCGACCTCCTTTGACAATGCTGGTTTTCTGCGGGAACTCTGGTTTCCTCCTGTTGTACACTAAATTCGCCGAATGTCAATAGCACTATGCCATATTTGGATGTCAGCTCTTGATTCAAAATTTTAAGGAATCTGTTGTATCAAGCTCTCATTCTCAAGAAAACAAAAAAATAACAGAAGAACAGCCGAAAAATATCTGTAATCTGTGTTGGAATAAATGAGCATTTGTGGGGCTATGGCATTGGCCAATCAGGACTAGGCCTCTGTGTTGCCCTAAACTTCCTACGTGGTTGTGTACCGCACCCCCCTTGGTTTACCTGGGTAAACCGAAGGGGGCAGGGGGTACACAACTGTGTAGGGAGTTTAGTGTTCCCCCTTAATCATGTTAATATGTGTTGGTCCTGTCAAAAGATTGTCTTACTCTGAAGCCCACTGCACATGAGGACACCACAGGCAATTTTAATCCCTGTTGACGGGGGTAACAGCTGGCAATTTTTATCGCCAGCTTAACTTAACTTTGATTGTGATGTGATGTGATTGGTCAATGATGAAAACCTGTGGCCTGTTGCCACCACCCGCCCCCGGACTTGAGGCGACGACAGGGCAACAACTGGCACAAAGATTACCGGTAAGCATGTTTGATATTTGGACATTCTTGCTGGCAGCAGCTTTCAGTTGTTGCCGACCCCAGCAAATGTGGCGACCAGTGGCGAAAATCATTGCCTGGCAATGAAATTGTGTTGTGGCCACATGTGCAGTTGGCCCCACCTTCCCTAATTACAAATTAAGTTACGTCCAAAGTAACCAAAAGTATTTGGCCGTTTTTGTTTGTTATGTGTATATTTTCTAACTGGTTGTATATTCATAGAGGTACGAAGTTGCAAAATCTGCCTATTCATTAGGAGTCAAAACCAGTTCTTCCTTTTCGGTAGGTTTATTGTTAGTGCACTGCTATACAGGGTGGCCAAAAAAACAGAACAGTATACTCTCACGGCACCACCGTGAGACTCAAACAACCCTTACCAAGTAATGAGGAACTTTGTTAAAAGGGAAAGTGATATCAAGATTGTCTGTTTCAATCCTGTTGTTTTTGTTCATGGGGTTATTTTTTAAAAAGCTACTGGATGAAATTGGATATCTTGGTATCACTTTTGCATTACAAAAATTCCCCATGAGCTAGTATAGGTTGTGATGTGCTGTTGTTCTGGGTTTTTTGGACACTTTGTGTACGAAAATACACTGCCAACCATCTCATCAACCTGATGGCCTTCATACACTGATTGACAGTTTCAAAAACTTGTGTTGCCCATGCAAGCAAGTTACGCAGTGACATCAAAAGTTGCTAACTTGGTTGAATTAAGCCCTTTATACACTGATTGACAAAAATCAAATACGGTAACTGGTTATTCAGCAAGACTATTATCTGACAACATTTCACAACTGCTGAAATATAGCATTAACGCCATTTTCCACTCCTTGGTGGAATGTTGCCTGAAAAACTTGAGTCAGATCAGTGAATGAAGGCCTTTATTCGATGTTAGTAAGTTGCTTGTTGACTAGAGGCAGTTCACAATGCTTTTGCCCCATATTCCTTACCGTTACTAAATAAAAACTTCATCATTTGCCTTCTACAGCAGCCTTGTCCAAACTCTCGGTCTCCTAGACGTAGTGCTAGCCACTCCCGTGTGAAGCTAGAGCGTAGACACACTGACCCGCTTACTAAAGTCACTAAAACAAAGAAATCAGAATCCCAACCTGAACCGGAAGAAAGACATGAATTCCTGGATGGCTTCAATTTTATGTTTGGAAAAGCAAGTCAAGCATTTAGGACTCTAGCCATTGGAATGTTTTCTGAACCAAGTTTTAACCAGTTTCTAAGTTCTTGTGGTCCTCGAACAACGATTATGTTTAACTGGTGCTGTAGGTTTGGTTAGCAATACAGCCCAGTCAATTAGAGGGGGAGGCCCGCTAACCACCATTCACACAGGCAGTGTGTTTGTGGTGGAACACTGTATGAGCTACATGAAACATACCCGGTCTTGAACGTCAGAATATGGCAGAGAATTAGTTAACTAAAATTTGGTCTCTGGGTACTTGTGAAAATACATGGGAAAATGGATATGTGTGCCACGTTTTCCCTTAGGCTTGATTCACACTTCGATGCGAAGCGTCTGCGACCGACGCACAATCAAATTTAGATGCCCAAATCGTCATATTGATTCATACCACTGCAACAAGCAAGCATTCTCATGAGGCAGAATTCTTGCCAGACCATTCAGAGCTACACGATTTGACGCCGACAAAATCGTCCCTAGAACTTTGGCGTCCTGTAAATTTGATCGTGTGTCGGACACAGACACTGGCGTCTGAAGTATGAATCTGGCTTTAGTCATTATAAATAGACTGGAGAGCTGGGCGCAAACACGGCATTATTTTGGGCAAATTAAAACACAGCGGGAGGAAACCAGTGCTGCCAAACTCAGCTAGTCTTTTTCACATAAAGAAGAATGGATCTGATCGGGAAGTGGTTAAAACTTGGTTATCCTTTGCAATGCATTGCTAGTCTTTGATTGGCTATATAATAACACGGTCAAGGGATTCATTATCAACTGTCCTACTCCTCTGAACTCTGTACATTGCATTGGATCAAATCAATTTATCCATTTATTTTCTGTGGTACATTTGTTAATAGCTGTTTTCAAGTCCAGGCTGTCTTGGAATTTTGAATGGCAAGAATGCCACTGCTTTCTTGCAGCTTTAATTACTTCATCCTAGCAATCTATAGGAATTATGTATCTAACCATCCAAGCTTTTTGTCTTAGATGCATAATCTGAGGTGTTCCACCACAAGCCACGAACAAGCATGATCTCAATGTCTTCAAGTTCACCTGTCTACCTGTCAACTGTAATTGCTCCATTCTACCTGTTGTACCTACCCCGGTATATAAATGCAGCTACATGTATTCCTCATCAATGCCATCTCCAGGCCCATCCATATTTTTGAGGCCATATCATGTGTTTTCCCTCTGTCCTTGGTGATGGATGATTTTTCCCAATATTGCAATTTCAAACAGAGTGTTTTCTTTGGAACAGGAACTTTGCTATTTTCTTGCAGATTCGATAAAATTCATTTCAAAATCTTTGTTGCTAAAGTAGAATGGAATACATGTATACTGGTCAGACGATTCTTTTTGAAAAGGAATCTGTTCCGTCGAGTTCTCTGTCATTCATGTTTCTGAAGGAAAAAAAAGCATCACACAACGTGACCAACCAGACTTGCTTTTTGTTTTTAGGCATTTTTTCTACCATTTAGCAGCATCTTGAGTATTTTTTCACATTTCATCCAGTCTTACGATTTTTTCCAAATTATTGAAAATTCACCTGTTTCGTCTCCAGAAATTTATCCAAGATCCATACTCGACCACGATGGGCGGTTTCAGCCGAGTGACCAACTTCCTCCGTGATACCCTCCTACAGGCTGAGAATACAATGCCGCGCCCACAAGAGGAGGTGGCGGAAATTCTTCACGAGGAGATGCCAGTGCCTGGAGTTGATATAAACCACCAAGATGAACCTGGATACGAAGTGATCACATGTGTACGTCTCTTTTGAATATGAGCCCAACTTAATGCATTTGTATTGTAAAGGCCCACTCTGGCCTGTCATTTTCGCACGCAAAAGACAATAACAAAAGATTTCTACTATTGAAAAAGTAGAATCAAATCCCTATGGTTTGTGAAACCGGCACGTTTTGTCGCTCTCCGCCACAAAAATGGCATCAGTGCATACAGGCCTTAAGTCAAGTGGGACATTTCGACCCTTTAAATGCCAGAGGTGACAATCACTGAAATAGGAATCCTAGGGATTCAGAAAACGTCAACACCTGTTTTCAGATCACTTTACACTTTTGAAACTTGAAGAAGAACATTGCTCGGCACCAAAACATTATCGGTGTAGATTTTGGTAAAAATTTTCAGTTAAATCATAGCAACTGCTCTGATAATTTGGCCTTTTCAAAAGGCCAAAATTTGTTTATGTTCGTCTTCTCTATCCTATCCGTAATTGGTTTATTTTTTCAGGCTGAACTCCCACCAAGGCCAGACGTAAAGCGCTGTGACCCTTTGTCACCTGCTGAGTGGTCAAAACACATGGACAAAGAAGGGCTCGTGTGCAATGTACCAGAAATCATGGAAACTATATTCAAAGGGGTAAGAACAATGTTTCGGTAGTCAAAAATATACCGGTAATCATCGTGCAGAAATGTCATTGGTTTTATGGGATGATGGTATTAACTATGTAGTAAATATTTTTCGGCCACTGTGGTATGATGCCTTGGACATAACTACATGGCGATAACCAATACATATTGCACACGTAATGGCTGATATCGACAGATAAGTGTTTAAAGAGGGTGTTAAATTTTCTGGTCAGATGACTGAAGTATCTTTCCTAATCTTAGGGCGTTGATTCATCCATTCGATTAGAAGTATGGAAGTTTTTGCTTGATTTGTATCAATGGGAGTCGACGTACAAGGAAAGAATTGAAACAAGAAAAAAGAGAGTGTAAGTATGACTGCTTTAGTTCAACAGTACGCCAGTAATTCAAGAGCTAGCCCATGGGAGAAATGCAGCACAGGACTATTTTGGACGATTGATGTAAACCACTTCGTCAGTCATCACGCTGTCAGGGTGGTGCAGCGGAAACATCTTGTGCCTGTCACCTCTGAGGTCCCTGGTTCGATTCCCAGTCAGTCCAGGTACTTGTGTGATAATAGAAGGGATAGGGCGAAGGTTTTGACAGGATCTTTTGTTTCCTCCTACATTACATGTACATTTCACCCTATAATGTCAAGAGCAATTGTAAGCCAAGTTCGAGCTCACGGTCCTCAACTGAAGATTTTATAAAAGTGTACCGTATATTTGTTTCATGATTCTTTCCTTGTTGCGACTTTTCAGTGATGATTATTTCCGTATGAAGCTACAGTGGAAGTCGATATCCGAGGAACAAGAGCAACGGTTTTCCTTCCTGAGGGATCGAAAGAGCCTTATCGAGAAGGACGTCACCCGGACGGACAGAACCCACAAGTTCTTCCAGGGGGAGAACAATCCCAATCTTCAAGTGTTAAACGATATTTTAATGACGTACTGCATGTATAATTTTGATTTAGGTAAGATGCAGTCCGGTACATGTAGGCCTACTGTTAGGAGCAGAAATGGTAAGACGCTGGTAATTATTTGAGGGGAAAATTGTGTTGAAACATATTTTTCATTTACCCTGGAAAAGATGACAAAATGTCAACACAGTCTGTTTCACACAGTGGTTTAGCATCGGAATTATGACTGAGAGGTCAGCAGTTCAGTTCCACTTAGTATTCTCGACTGATCTGAAAGAATCAAGTGATGCGTTGAATGAGCTACTCCTTGAGTTCCCCGAAATTTTCTGGACAGACTAGGGTAATGATGAGAAGCACATGGAGGCTGTATTATAGTGGAAAGCATTGCGTAGAATTTTCTTATCATGATTAACTCTTCACCCCAAAATATCAGTTTCACTGCTTCAGATTCACATCTCCACCATGATTGTTTGAAATTCGCAGGTTATGTCCAAGGCATGAGCGATTTGTTAGCTCCAATCCTAGTCGTGATGGAAAATGAAGTGGATTCATTCTGGTGCTTTGCGGGCTTCATGGAAAAAGTCGCTCACAACTTTGAGATGGATCAACAAGGCATGAAGACACAGCTATCACAGCTTCACACATTGGTGCAGTTTATTGACCCACAGCTTTGTAATCATTTAGGTAAGACATCAGTGTTCTTGGAGCTTATCCACAAAACACTCATAATTCTACACCCTGATTTTCCTCTCAAACGTTGGAGTTCATCAGTAGCAAGCACTCACCCATGACTGAGGTAGTGAACCCTAGTCTTGCACACTACGGTACATGGTGCATTTTCCAGCTCATCCCCTCAGAATAATCTATATTAGTGTTTTATAGAGGTTCTTCATGTGACATCACATTTCCATGACGACAAGATGCCGCCATATTGTCCGTCAAAATGTCACGCTACGCCATGACATGAACACAGTGTCAACACACAGGTCCTGACATAAAAATGTCATGACGTGATAGTTTTGACGTCATCGCCGACCATTTGACAGCCAACATGGCCGATTCTATGAGTCATGTGACCGTTGTGATGTCAGTGAAGAAACTCTATCTGTTCATTTCTCTTTTTCAGAGAGCCATGACTCCAGTAATATGTATTTCTGTTTCCGGTGGTTGTTGATTATGTTCAAGAGAGAATTTTCCTTTGCCGAAGTCATGCGGCTGTGGGAGGTAAGTAAGGAATTACAAGTGTATTTCATGAAATCAGTCGAGAATGTCATCACTTTGGTCATCTTTCTGTATTGGTATCTTATTTTCATCGTATTGAAGATGGGGATTTGGCCTAGTGGTTTAAGCCGTGCTGCCCCTTCGCGCTGGCAACTGTTGCCTAAATGTGAGGGTCCGTGTGTTTGAATCTGGTAGGAAGCGATGTCTTTCACCTTTAACCCGTTTATATTTCATGTTCTTTTCATCCTCAGGTCTTATGGACCAACAAACCCTGCAAGAACTACCACCTCCTTATCTGTATTGCCATATTGGACACCGAGAAGACTACGCTCATTGAAAATGGATTCGGTTTCACTGAAATACTCAAGGTAAATAACTGGAGTTTCCTTCTTTCTAGTTAACCAGTGATAAGCTGCTACATAACATGATGGTTTCTTACTTTATGAATCTTTCTTCCAAGCCATAGAACTGTCAGTGATTCTTCTTAGAATTATCACTAAAAGTGTAGAAACTGTTGAAAGTAATATTTCAGTGTAAATTTGTTAACACTTCCCAAAATTTTTAGAAGCTTCCTTAACTCTAAGGTCCACTTCAAGCTTTTGTATTCTACCCTGCAAACAATAGCTACATGTAAAGGTAAACCTTAGAGTTAAGGAAGCTTAATACGGCCCTAAGTCCACTTAACAAACTATCCGACTAAAAATTGTTGCTGCACTCTGACAATCATCCTTTTCTCTTGTTGCAGCACATCAATGATATGTCGGGTCACATCGAGCTCGAATACACGTTAGAAAAAGCTGAAGCCATCTACCTCCAGCTTGCAAACTGCCAACGATTACCAAAGCAAATATGTGAGATCATCGGCCTCCAGTACAAACCCACTGAAATAATAGACCAAGATATTTCACCGAATAGTGATACGTCTCCTGGACGAAGTGCCATGCAGCTGGGGCTTCAGAATGGCGGTGCGGTGGACACGGATCACAACGGTATCGCGACTCCTGATGACAGTAGTATAGAAATACTACCCGAGGTTGATCCATTGAACAGTGCGAATCCAGCGTGGTAGATCAAGATCTATCAAAGCATGGGCGGCGACAGGTTTTCTGAAGGGGGGTCGGATTTCTTTAAGGCGGGACTTAGCCTCGCGAGGGTCGAAGGCGAGTGCACCTATTTTATCCAAGATCATCAAGAATTTTGCTGCTTCCCTTTGCATGGGCGTCACGGGGGGGGGGGGGGGNCCCAGGAAAATTTGAAAATCTCGATGCTTAGAGACACGTTCCGGGGCATTTTGCAGTCGGCCCTGTCCCTCCTCAATGCGTTAAGCTGCTCTGAATGTGAGGGCACTGTTTGCCAAAGGGGGGGGTCGGTCGCATCTCCCCCCCCCGGTGATGCCCACGCAAAGGGAAGCAGCAAAATACTTGATGATCTTAGATGAAATAGGTCTACTGGCTGTGAAACTAGAGGCTGATTAAGGTGACTATTCTACCAAATCTGTAAACTTATTGACTGAATGCTATATTCTAGTACAAGAAGTGGTAGGGTAAAGCGGTACAATTCTAGCCCCTGAGTGTAAAAATGGCCAACATTGCAAAGAGATGTATACTCAGGGGCTAGAATTGTACCACTTTTCCCTACTGGTCAAGTTATACCATCATGCGACTACTCAAGAGTACCTTGCAAGTGATCTCACCATGTTCCAGATGGCGCCTCTGGCATTTGACTTATGCAGCCATCTGTTAGGTGGCGATATCACGTGCAATATTCTTGACTTTTTCCAAAAATGATAATCACTGAAAAATCAGCTCAATACTCGCATTTAAGCTATTTTCAATATTCATGGGGAGATTTATTGGGATTGGTGGAGAAAGGGGCTGTTCACTTAAGGGTCAACTTTACAAAATCCCAAGAACCACATTTTTGGCCTATTGGCCTGAGTAGACTCTCCAGTAGAGGCTTGTGCAGTCAGGCGTGAGGGGAGTATGACATAAGCAAGAAAGAGGCCAGGGCAATG
>NMRB01000037.1:391966-402285 GCA_002633025.1 Notospermus geniculatus
TGTAAACTAATCGACTGAATGCTATATTCTAGTACAAAAAGTGATAGGGTAAAGTGGTACAATTCTAGCCCCTGAGTGTAAAAATGGCCAGCATTGCAGGAAAGGTATACTCGGGGGCTACAATTGTACCACTTTACCCAACTGGTCAAGTTATACCATCATGCGACTACTCAAGAGTACCTTGCAAGTGATCTCACCATTTATCATATACCCGAGTACAGTATGTTCCGCTGTACCGCCTGGAACTGCAGCATTTTTTGGTCAAAAACACCGCACAAAAACCAACGAAATCAACGTGGACGAATGCTGGCCGTCCTAAAATCACATTTCATGTTCAATAATACAAGAACTGTTCGACTAATATGCTACAAATCGCGTGAAATCGAAGGGGGATGTCCGCTCCGACCACCATCATGATCCGGGGTGTGATACGCGTTCCGTATCATCCCACTGATATGATACGCCCTCTGTTAACTAATAAGCTTTGATTTAAGTGGCTTTGCGAGGCCTTTTGGCTCACTTCCTGGAAAGACGCGGCAGTCTCACTCAGCTGGGCTCACTTCATCAACATTCGCGCATTAATACAAAAACAACAGTGCTCTGACATGGCGGATATGCATGCGGTGATACAAGTGGCATCTGTGGGGTATTTTTGTCATTTTTTGCGCTTCTTGTGGTATATGATAAATATAAAACCACACTCGTGAGTTTTCCGAGGTAGCAGAACACACTCGTGATGATCTTTTGCCCGGAACCCCCTCGACCTTCGGTCTCGGGGGTTCCTGGCAAAAGATCACCACTCGTGTGTTCTGCTACCTCGGAAATCCCACTCGTGTGGTTTTATGATTGTTCCAGATGGCGCCTCTGGCATTTGACTTATGCAGCCATCTGTTAGGTGGCGATATCACTCACAATATTCTTGACTTTTTCCAAAAATGATAATCACTGAAAAATCAGCTCAATACTCGCGTTTAAGTTATTTTCAATATTCATGGGGAGATTTATTGGAATTGGTGGAGAAATTAATTTATTGATATCCTGGATGAATTTTCACCGTCTGAAAATGTTTATTTCTAAAACTAAACTTCATACAAAGAAATCTTTAAATTGGCTCAAGTGTTAGCTGTGAAAAGCTACAGATGTTATGTGCCTTGCCAGTTTAATTCAGCTAGAGCCAGTGTTTGGTAGGCTCTGTGGCCCAGCTCTATTGCACTTCTGCTGCATAGGATGCGTGGATGTACATGTGTAACTATAATATTATAATATTTTTGTATGTCTGCAGTTGATTTCAGTAAGTAATCAATAGTGACTTCAGATACCATCTATTATACATATATATATACATGTGGCATATGTAAATTTGATGCTGTTGTAAATAAATGTGGCTCGACCTAAATTTGAATAATTGAATTCAGTGCGGCAGAAGTGCAATGTGGAAAGGGAACGAGGCTGGGAATACAATACTGTGAAACTATTACCGGGTATTTATTTTTGTCCTCTGCGGTAGAAGGGCATTAAACTATGACCTTTAATCTGGCAGGGCCAAAGGCCACTTCCAAAGGGGGGAACGTCGGAGGGCAAAAAAGCTGTCCAAAGGATTTGAAAACCCTACAACGTTAACAAAAATATTGAAACTAGCTGCTCGAAGATCATGAGATGCAATTCTTGGAATTTCAGAGGCTTTTCATGTCTCCTGCAATGAGCTATGGCTGCCAATCATTGGAGACAGGTCCAGTACTCTCTGGTCTGCTAATCTGTTGGCCGATGAATCAGTTGATTTCCAAGGCACAGGTCACCTTGAATGCTCTGGTCCAAAGATTTTGCTCCTAAGAAACTTTTTGTTCACCAAAGGTTTTATTGCCTCAATGTGCTGTAGAGTGCTCCAACATGTTCATGATGTGCTGCAGGGTGCTCCAATGTGTTCATGATGTGCTGTTGAGTGCTCCAACATGTTCATGATGTGCTGTCGAGTGCTCCAACATATGCACACTGGAGCATGTTCATGATGTGGTGAGGAGTGCACGCGCCTGTGGCAGGCCGTTTCGGCTTGCCATACGTGCCTGGCCACATGTCCATGACATGCTGCAACATGTTCATGTGTTGTGGAGTTCTCCAGCAAGATGACGTCAGAGACTATCCCAGGTGCCTACATTTATGTCAAAGTTACCAGCTCTTGTGTTTGGTTTCTTTTAGTGTACAAGAATGTAGTTGCCTTCTTCAGTGATATTTTGTTCTAAAGGTAATAAATACTCTATCTAGTTTCATCAATCCTTTGTCTATTTACTGTATTCTACATGTGATGTCCATGACTATTATCGACTTGGATTATCGTGTGCAATTTTGTGTGATGTCCATGACAGTAATCTTTATATTAATACTCGTCGTGATTTTGCGTGATTTACAACAACCCCTCTGAAACAGTGCCCCACGACAAGGCGACCATGCCGACAGGGGTTTGTCAGTGTTGCGATCATGATGCGGTACCGTAGGTCTCAACCCGGGGGTCTCAACAGGAATATTCATCAGATATAGGTGTTTTTCACCTTTTTTCCTAACCAAAAATGATGACTGACTCTGACATCAGAATCCAACAATGTCACAGTGTCACGGTAACCGACGTCATAACGTATACCGCACAATAGTGAAGGGTTTTCTTCTGACGTCAGGAATGACCACTTCGTCATTGACAACTCGTGTCAAAATTAAAACTCGAACGAAACGCAGGTCAGGGACTCAACCACAGGACTTCAATATAGGGGGGCCCACTACTGCAGGATCCTATATCAACCAGTGGCTTCAACAGTGCCGTCAGCTGCTGCCACCTAGCGTCAAACGCTGATACTATCATTTTGGTGTCACGGCACGGTTGGAGAGTTTATTCCGGTGTTGGAGAGTGACTCCGATCACCACCGTCAGCTGCTGCCACCTGTCATCCACGGTTGGCATTTCTAGATGTAACTTGTACGCATGCACTAGTGAGCTTGGAGAGTTACTCCGCGTGTGTTGGAGACTGAAATCCATCATTACCGTCAGCTGCTGCCATCTACCGCCAAGAGTTTACATTATCGGGAACTGACAGGATCAGCTGAAATAAATTCATGAAATTCAACAGTTCAAGCTTATATCNGGTGCCTACATTTATGTCAAAGTTACCAGCTCTTGTGTTTGGTTTCTTTTAGTGTACAAGAATGTAGTTGCCTTCTTCAGTGATATTATGTTCTAAAGGTAATAAATACTCTATCTAGTTTCATCAATCCTTTGTCTATTTACTGTATTCTACATGTGATGTCCATGACTATTATCGACTTGGATTATCGTGTGCAATTTTGTGTGATGTCCATGACAGTAATCTTTATATTAATACTCGTCGTGATTTTGC
This sequence comes from Notospermus geniculatus, assembly GCA_002633025.1. Taxonomy (NCBI): domain Eukaryota; kingdom Metazoa; phylum Nemertea; class Pilidiophora; order Heteronemertea; family Lineidae; genus Notospermus; species Notospermus geniculatus. The sequence continues at coordinate 395,346 of NMRB01000037.1, forward strand.
GTGATTTACAACAACCCCTCTGAAACAGTGCCCCACGACAAGGCGACCATGCCGACAGGGGTTTGTCAGTGTTGCGATCATGATGCGGTACCGTAGGTCTCAACCCGGGGGTGGGTGGTCTCAACAGGAATATTCATCAGATATAGGTGTTTTTCACCTTTTTTCCTAACCAAAAATGATGACTGACTCTGACATCAGAATCCAACAATGTCACAGTGTCACGGTAACCGACGTCATAACGTATACCGCACAATAGTGAAGGGTTTTCTCTGACGTCAGGAATGACCACTAGCTACGTCATTGACAACTCGTGTCAAAATTAAAACTCGAACGAAACGCAGGGACTCAATCACAGGACTTCAATATAGGGGGCCTACTACTGGAAAGGATCTCGTCAACCAGTGGCTTCAACAGTCGACACTATCATTTCGGTACAATGGCACGGTTGGAGAGTTTATCCCGGTGTTGGAGAGTGACTCCGATCACCACCGTCAGCTGCTGCCACCTATCATCCACGGTTGACATTTCTAGATGTAACTTGTACGCATGCACTAGTGAGCTTGGAGAGTTACTCCGCGTGTGTTGGAGATTGAATTCCATCATTACCGTCAGCTGCTGCCATCTACCGCCAAGAGTTTGCATTATCGGGAACTGACAGGATCAGCTGAAATAAATTCATGAAATTCAACAGTTCAAGCTTATTTCAAAAGACATTTGACATTTTGACCTGTTGCCCCAAAACGTAGGCCTCCATTAAACCCATTTGTGACAAAGCTCGTGCCACCTTACAGCATGCAGGACTCATTCAGTTTCAGGGTTTTTGGGGCCTAGCTCACCGTGCTCACAGCACAGGTTCTAGGCCTATGCATGGTTAGATACTATACTATGGGCGGTTATAACCGCAAATAAAGACGTTACAAAATAAAGACGTTGTTGTTGTCTCCAGACGTTGTGGTGACCACGAGTCGTAGAGTCGTAGCTAAGAAAGACGACAGAATGCGCTGCACTTTTTCTAGACGAAAACACCCGAAGTGTTACGAACGATACAGCGCCACCTACGTCTTTTTTAGCCACAACTCAAGATCATGTGAACGACTGCAGCGCCATCTGTCATCAGTCGTCTTTCTTAGCTACGACTCGAGATCACCACAACGTCTAGAGAAAGTATGACTAACGATGTCTTTCTTTTGCAGCGCCATCTGTTGTCTTTCTTAGCTACGACTAGGCCTAGAGATCTTCACAACGACCAGAGAATATGACAACAACGTCTTTATTTTGTTAGGTCTTTATTTGCGGTTATAACCACCCATACTATACCAGGGGACCAGATGTCCTTACACACTTCACTGAGAATGTATAACAAACCATTCTATACATTCTGAGTGAAGTGTGTAAGGACCTTTGGTCCCCTAGTAGGGCCTATAGTATCTAACCACAAGAACCTGTGCTTGGCTTGGCCTAGGCTGCCTACCCATCCCATGGTAGCCTACCATGCAGTAGGCCTACTAGGGCCCTAGCCTACATGACATGGCCTAGCCTAGGCCCCCTATAGGCTAGGCCCGGGTTCATAAGAACACCGGATGATCAGACCAAATCAAACCGGATCGGACCAAATCGGAGCATTAGTCACTGAATCGGAATCAATTAGGCTAACATTCATTTTTTCTTTTTAAATGCAAGAATTATGAATTATAATGACTTAGACTTAGAAATAAAACGCAAATTTACACTTTAACGTTGCATTTTGTTACAAATCTGCCGTCTGAAACACACAACTGTGACGGCAAGCACTGTAGCGCCACGACTATGTCGACAGCAGAGACGGGAATTAACTGCTGGCATCTTATTATCTACCATAGGCCTAGCCCATAGGCTAATTAATAACCAGCAAGAATGTTGGCATCACATGTACTTTCATTTTTCAGTACGGTAATCAGAATCACTGCAGCATGGCTTGGGGCCCGATCATCGTTGGTGTAGTTCATCCACACATCGGTGGCTTCCTTGGAAGTTTCATCACAAGACAGGAAATCAACGCTTGGTACAAGGTAGCCGATCACTCGTACTCGTCGTACTCTCATTCAACCATTGCATCTTAACATATAAATAATAGGCCTAGTACCAGAACCAGTAACATTTGCTTCTTCTTACGTAACGACTTGGCTGGAATGCTGTTTCCTCGGCCGCAACAGAGATGATGATGATGAAGATGGTCTGTCTCCTTGAAAAGTATGCGCTAGGCCTCTGATGACACCGGAGGTACGGTATTTCATGTGTTAAAAGATGAAATTACGTACTAACATGTGACCAATTATACTTTTCAGTGCATCAAGAAGCCATGGTTCACACCACCCAACTGGGTATTTGGACCTGTGTGGACATCCCTGTACACGGGCATGGGTTATGCTTCATACTTGACATGGAAAGAAGGTGGTGGCTTTGGTGGTGAAGGCAAAACTGCCTTGGCTCTCTACGGGACACAGCTGATGCTCAATTGGGTGTGGACCCCAATATTTTTTGGAAAGCATAAGATTAGACTTGTGAGTACCTCAGAGATCTTGGATCCAAACATAACTTCTGTAACATCCTTTTATGTCATACATTGCATAATAATAGGGCTTAAATACAAATCCCGGCATCGTTCTATGCACTTCCCCTCTTGCCATTGGGCATGGAGACAAAAACTGACATCTCGTCAATCGCATTGCTAACTTCCCCAAGGATGGCGATGTGTCCGACTCTGAGAACGTCAGGGTGTTCCTGGATGACAACTTCTATACCGTAAAGACCCTTTGTCATTGGGCTGGAATATGAATCCAGAAAACTTGGATGACTCCCCTTCTCCTAAGGTCACTGATTATTTTTCTTTTTGTTTTCAGGGTGCAGTTGTCCTGTGGGCAACATGGGGTGCAGCCGGTGCCACTGGTTACGCAATGTATTCAATCAACAAAACTGCTGGTTATCTCATGATTCCTTATATGTGTTGGCTCACACTGGCTGGAGCTATCAACACTTGGATTGCAATGAACAACTCAGTTGACATGGAACAGTAGATTATCTGTTATCTTATCATGATGTAGGAAATGCATTGATTTATATTTGAAAATAACATTCAGTTTATCATCATAATCTTGTTTGAAAAATACCGGTACTTAGTGTATCAGGTACCATTATGTGAAATAATTGTTTGAAAGAGTGGATTCTGTAATAGGACTCAACAGAAACTGATCCACCTAATACAGTACTGGTCAAAAGTATTCTGACATTTCGAAACTTGTGTCTTGTTTACCTCATGTGATCAACAATGAACTGGTGCTGGGACATCAGTGGACTCACTTTAGTCTTACCCTATTCACAGATTACCGGTACAAATATCAAGCTTTCTGCAGAAAGCAGCATAAGCGGTTGTTTTGATTACATGTAGAACCCCCGTTATAGGACTTGCCAAATTTTGCTAAACGTTATTTTTATCAGCGGTTCAAGTAATTTTGACCAGTACTGTATAATGGAATACTCAACAATCCACCCATGAAATAATGTAGTTTCAAGTATTTATTGGTTTATATGATAGATATTTAGAAGATGTACTATTTGTAACAGCTTTGAGTCGGGACCCAGAGACTCCTTTAAATTATTGCATGATCTTTTTTTATAACAAACAAGGAACAATGCCAAGTGATTGGTTATCAAATGGTACGTCATTCATGTTATTATGAAAGACATATCTCCACAGATTGTCCACAATGAACTGGAAGTGTCAGTACGTTGAAGACTCAATTTTCGTTTTTGGGAATTTCATGTATCCAAGTAGCCTTGAAGTAACTACCATCATGTTTTGCCATCTATGCAATGTACACCAGTCAGATTTCTCAGGGCCAAGACGTTTTAGTCGCATGGATTTCAGGTCAAGTGAGGCAATGTCTCGGAATATGATATGTTCCTTGATTATGTCGTGAATACACGATTGGATAGAAATCAGTGTCTTCAATAAAATTTACATTGTAATTAGCCACCTGTCCTCATTCACAACCAAATCATTTCACTGTTGGCAATGTTTGTTACCAAAATGTCATTGTCATGCTGCTGACGGTGGCTAGTCTCTGTACCAGGAGTTTAGCAGAATGCTGTGAAAACCACACACAAAAATTTTTACCTCAACAATGAACTCCAATGTGAACGCTCTCAGTTGTTCTGTCCTCTTACCCCCAGAAATCATGCCTTTGCTCATTTTGACACAACACCATACATTTAGTTCAAGATATCTGTGGATGTTTTATAGTTACAGATATTTACGTTTTTCTCACAAAAACAGGAAGTTTCTTCCACTTTGATAATAACACTCCCTCCACCAGTATATACATGTACCGGTACTAGTAATTATGCAGAATTTCATGAGATTTTGTATTTTGTTATCAGTTGCCAAAGAAGACATTTGCTAATGTTGATGTATTGTAATGTACAACTTTGACAATACAATATTATGTTTCTGACAACATGTAAAAGTAAATATATATTTTCATTTATGATAACTCTGTTGTACATTTTACTTTTTTAAACTTGAAAATGGACAAATCAGTATCTGGAGGTATTCTTGGAACAAAAAATATGGAGGTGTTCTGTGAAATTGTTTATTGAAATCTGACATGTCTGAATAAGTACATATTGCAACAAAACAAACCAAACAACAAATCTGATGGTTTCTTCAACTGGACTACAAAAAGTGTCTAGTGGTCCTCTAGAAATGCTATAGACGAAGGCCTTAGTTCTGAAACTACACCCGTACTATACACTGCACATGAACCCATCCATCCACAGGATGTAACTCCAATGGACCTACATCGCACTTCAAATGATGAGCTCCAAAGAGAATGTTACATAATTCCCCAGTAGGCTTATAAAATATCTGCCATCCATGTTCCAGTCCTTCAAATCTGATCACGCAAGCTCTCCCAATGCTTGTGTCATCTGTCGTTGCCCTCGGTGGGTCCATATATCTCCTTGAGCCAAATCTCTTCTTTAGATTCTAATGTGATAGTAATCGTCTCTACAGTCTTATTTCTGTGGAAAAGCTGGAGCTCCAATTCTTGGGCTTTCCCTGAAATGGAGAAATATCTCACGAGATGGCTGAATTGAAATGAAAACTTGAAATGAAAGGAGTAACTGGGAAGATTGGCATTGAGTAACCAGTTGTTGAACCTGGTAAAACATGTATTTGAATACCGGCACATTGCTGTGTACCAGCCACTGCCTCTTACTCTTAGCTAGTATACTGGTACTTCTTCCAGAAGCCAGACGACAGACCAAGAAGACTGGAACTGTTCATGGCTCAGAAGACTTGGGCTACAGCATCCTGAGAATCTCTGAATCAAGGGCGAGGTGGGGAGCCGGTTGTGAAGACCCTGGGTGCGAGGATGGGGCTACAGCGAACAAGTGACATATTATACTAACCTGACATTTTCCACACTTCAGGGAAAAACTTCTGATAGATGGAAAGATGTCCAGGATTGCTGTCTTGTGTTGAGAGTAGCATTTGAAACTTTGATCCGTGTGGTAATCTATAAGGAATGAGATTGTTTTTAATCATCACTCAGACAAAACCAGTTGTATACTCTGGCGGAGAATAGTTTCATCCTTCACCGGTGCAGAATACCTATCTTTTACTGCTGCAGAATAGCTTCTGGGGTAGATCCAGGAATTTGGATATGGGTATTTACACAAGTACCGGTGGAGGTACGGGTACTATCTCATCTCAAGAAATACAGAAATTATGTCCCATGTTGTTTCCGGCTCACCTTTTCTTCGTCATAAAATCTTGTACATCCTTCAAATGAGCCAAAATCCTGGCAATGCTGACTTCTGTCCCAGCATCCTATGAAAAAAGAAACAATCAAGTGATGAAATATTGAAAAAGTTGATATAGATCAAAGGATGGTTATCATTAATGAGAATTTCCGAAACCAGGAAAGTAACTCTAGGCCTATCAAGTAAAGTCTACTATCAAAGGCACCAGCTCTAAGGTGACAGGTGATGGCCCTCCCATTGCACTAAAATGACGGTCCTGTGAACCACAGTGTTGACACTTGCCTGCATTTGTCCAGTATAGTATGCCAGATCTTCCAAGAGGAGGGCATCCGGAATGACAGGCATCATATGGAATGAACATAGGTAGTCGATAAGCTCATCACAAGTTTTTATATATCTGAAATCAAAAATAGATGAAGAGATCTATTTTCGCTGATGAATGAGTAAACAAACAAATTTGAAAAAAAGTTTTGTACCAGTACATCTCAGACAATACCGGTAATTAAACTTCATAATGACTTAAGATTTTCTAGTGTTTATTGATTGAATGACCAAATTACCTTGAAGCACTTGTCAATCTTTTCAGTTCATTTGATACACAGCCAACATGTAGGCCTACCAGACTGAGAACCGCAGAACTATTTGTGACTGACTGAGTCAACACATGAGAAACATGCAATTCTAAAAGTAGAATGAACTTGTTGACAAACTGATCTGATATGGTCAGTTGATGACATGATGTCGTCAGTGTTACCCGGCTGATATTTGACATCATTGAGTTACGGTACTTCCCATTAGATATCAAAAGATAGGTTACTCATTTAATGACGTAAATTTTCTCCAAAGACCTATCCTTAAGGTGGGCTTAAATTCTGCCAGGTGTGATGCCAGATGGGTGTGATGCCAGATGGGTCTGGCGCTCTGAAAACTTTCTCGAGATTGACCCTTCAAGCCAAACTGCACTTACACGAACTTGACCAGCTTCAGCAGAGATGGTTCAGGTTTGGTCATGCCATGCACGTGTTGGGGGAGTTTGTGAAATGGTTCACTGCATATGTATGTCACACCACAACCACTGGAAGCCAAGGATACAGCCCCTTGAAAAAGAAGCGCCCGATGACATGACACCCTGAAAACA
>NMRB01000037.1:406979-418461 GCA_002633025.1 Notospermus geniculatus
AGTATGGCGATGAGTCTGAGTCAAACACCAGGGTGTTCCTGGATGACAACTTCTATGAACAGTGAACACCCTTTTGTCATTGGGCTGGAATATGAATCCAGAAAACTTGGATGACTCCCCTTCTACGCCTTCGGAGGCTAAGGTTACTGAATATTTTTCTTTTTGTTTTCAGGGTGCAGTTGTCCTGTGGGCAACATGGGGTGCAGCCGGTGCCACTGGTTACGCAATGTATTCAATCAACAAAACTGCTGGTTATCTCATGATTCCTTACATGTGTTGGCTCACACTGGCTGGTGCTATCAACACGTGGATTGCAATGAACAACTCAGTTGACATGGAACAGTAGATTATCTATTATCTTATCCTGATGTAGGAAATGCACTGATTTATATTTGAAAATAACATTCAGTTTATCATCATAATCTTGTTTGAAAAATACCGGTACTTAGTGTATCAGGTACCATTATGTGAAATAATTGTTTGAAAGAGTGGATTCTGTAATAGGACTCAACAGAAACTGATCCACCTAATACAGTACTGGTCAAAAGTATTCTGACATTTCGAAACTTGTGTCTTGTTTACCTCATGTGATCAACAATGAACTGGTGCTGGGACATCAGTGGACTCACTTTAGTCTTACCCTATTCACAGATTACCGGTACAAATATCAAGCTTTCTGCAGAAAGCAGCATAAGCGGTTGTTTTGATTACATGTAGAACCCCCGTTATAGGACTTGCCAAATTTTGCTAAACGTTATTTTTATCAGCGGTTCAAGTAATTTTGACCAGTACTGTATAATGGAATACTCAACAATCCACCCATGAAATAATGTAGTTTCAAGTATTTATTGGTTTATATGATAGATATTTAGAAGATGTACTATTTGTAACAGCTTTGAGTCGGGACCCAGAGACTCCTTTAAATTATTGCATGATCTTTTTTTATAACAAACAAGGAACAATGCCAAGTGATTGGTTATCAAATGGTACGTCATTCATGTTATTATGAAAGACATATCTCCACAGATTGTCCACAATGAACTGGAAGTGTCAGTACGTTGAAGACTCAATTTTCGTTTTTGGGAATTTCATGTATTCAAGCAGCCTTGAAATAACTACCATCATGTTTTGCCATCTATGCAATGTACACCAGTCAGATTTCTCAGGGCCGAGACGTTTTAGTCGCATGGATTTCAGGTCAAGTGAGGCAATGTCTCTGAATATGATATGTTCCTTGATTATGTCGTGAATACACGATTGGATAGAAATCAGTGTCTTCAATAAAATTTACATTGTAATTAGCCACCTGTCCTCATTCACAACCAAATCATTTCACTGTTGGCAATGATTGTTACCAAAATGTCATTGTCATGCTGCTGACCGTGGCTAGTCTCTGTACCAGGAGTTTAGCAGAATGCTGTGAAAACCACACACAAAAATTTTTATCTCAACAATGAACTCCAATGTGAACGCTCTCAGTTGTTCTGTCTTCTTACCCCCAGAAATCATGCCTTTGCTCATTTTGACATAACACCATACATTTAGTTTAAGATATCCATGGCCGTTTATAGTTCACGGATATTTATGTTTTTCTCACAAAAACAAGAAGTTTCCTCCACTTTGATAATAACACTCCCTCCACTAGTATATACATGTACATGTACTAGTAATTATGCAGAATTTCCTGAGATTTTGTATTTTGTTATCAGTTGCCAAAGAAGACATTAGAAAAATGTTGCCCTCCATGGAGGGCAACATTTTTTATCCCATACCGAAAGTCGAGTTGATTGAAAACAATTTCTTTTATGAAAAATTAGAATCACTTATCAAGCGACGTGACACAATGCATCCACGGTGGCTAGGCGTACGCCGTCCGCACTGGACTGACGACATGACTGAGGTGTGCCGACTGGCTCCGGCCTAGTGTTTCAAACACTGGTTTGGGACGCATTGAGTTAACCATTTTGCATCAAGGCTACTGCTTACTGCCAAGAAATGAGATTGTGAGTGGTATTTTTCCGTTTGAAGAGTATGCATTTGTTCTATGGACGTTCAAACTTGCGAACCGAGAGAGTGAAAAAAGCGGCGGCCATTGCCGGTCGACATTTCATGAAATGAAATGTCGCACCTTTGGTGACGTCAGAGCGGTCGACATTCCAAAATTCCTTATGGTCACGTGTGCGGTGTGAGCCAATCGCATTCACGGAAACTTACTTGAGGTACGGGATTTGCTAATGTTGATGTATTGTAATGTACAACTTTGACAATACAATATTATGTTTCTGACAACATGTAAAAGTAAATATATATTTTCATTTATGATAACTCTGTTGTACATTTTAATTTTTTAAACTTGAAAATGGACAAATCAGTATCTGGAGGTATTCTTGGAACAAAAAAATATGGAGGTGTTCTGTGAAATTTTTTATTGAAATCTGACAGTCTGAATAAGTACATATTGCAACAAAACAAACAACAAATCTGATGGTTTCTTCAACTGGACTACAAAAAGTGTCTAGTGGTCCTCTAGAAATGCTATAGACGAAGCCCTTAGTTCTGAAACTACACCCATACCCATACTATACACTGCAAGTGAACCCATCCATCCATGGGATGAATTCCAACGACCTACATCACATTTCAAATGATGAGCTCCAAAGAGAATGTTACATAATTCCCCAGTAGGCTTATAAAATATCTGCCATCCATGTTCCAGTCCTTCAAATCTGATCACGCAAGCTCTCCCAATGCTTGTGTCATCTGTCGTTGCCCTCGGTGGGTCCATATATCTCCTTGAGCCAAATCTCTTCTTTAGATTCTAATGTGATAGTAATCGTCTCTACAGTCTTATTTCTGTTGAATAGCTGGAGCTCCAATTCTTGGGCTTTCCCTAAAATGGAGAAATATCTCACGAGATGACTGAATTGAAATGAAAAACTTAACTTTTAAAAAAAAGGAGTAACTGGGAAGATTGGCATTGAGTACCGTAACCAATTGTTGAACCTGGTAAAACATGAATACCGGCACATTGCTGTGTACCGGTACCAGCTAGGGTACTCCCTCTTACTCTTAGCTAGTATACCAGTACCGGTACTTCTTCCAGACGACAGACCAAGTAGACTGGAACTGTTCATGGCTCAGAAGACTTGGGCTACAGTGAACAAGTGACATATTATACTAACCTGACATTTTCCACACTTCAGGGAAAAACTTCTGATAGATGTAAAGATGTCCAGGATTGTTGTCTTGTGTTGAGAGTAGCATTTGAAACTTTGATCCATGTGGTAATCTATAAGGAATGAGATTGTTTTTAATCATCACTCAGACAAAACCAGTTGTATACTCTGGCGGAGAATAGTTTCATCCTTCACCGGTGCAGAATACCTGCATCTTTTACTGCTGCAGAATAGCTTCTGGGGTAGATCCAGGAATTTGGATATGGGTATTTACACAAGTACTGGTACGGGTTCTATCTCATCTCAAGAAATACAGAAATTATGTCCCATGTTGTTTCCGGCTCACCTTTTCCTCGTCATAAAATCTTGTACATCCTTCAAATGAGCCAAAATCCTGGCAATGCTGACTTCTGTCCCAGCATCCTATGAAAAAGAAACAATCAAGTGATGAAATATTGAAAAAAGTTGATATACATGTAGATCAAAGGTTATCATTAATGAGAATTTCCGAAACCATGAAAGTAACTCTATCAAGTAAAGTCTACTATCAAAGGCACCAGCTCTAAGGTGACAGGTGATGGCCCTCCCATTGCGCTAAAATGACGGTCCTGTGAACCACAGTGTTGACACTTGCCTGCATTTGTCCAGTATAGTATGCCAGATCTTCCAAGAGGAGGGCATCCGGAATGATAGGCATCATATGGAATGAACATAGGTAGTCGATAAGCTCATCACAAGTTTTTATATATCTGAAATCAAAAATAGATGAAGAGATCTATTTTTGCTGATGAATGAGTAAACAAACAAATTTGAAAAAAAAGTTTTGTACCAGTACATCTCAGACAATACCGGTAAATAAACTTCATTAAATGACTTAACATTTTCTAGTATTTATGGATTGAATGACCAAATTACCTTGAAGCACTTGTCAATCTTTTCAGTTCATTTGGTACACAGCCAACATGTAGGCCTACCGGACTGAGAACCGCAGAACTATTTGTGACTGACTGAGTCAACACATGAGAAACATGCAATTCTAAAAGTAGAATGAACTTGTTGACAAACTGATCTGATATGGTCAGTTGATGACATGATGTCGTCAGTGTTACCCGGCTGATATTTGACATCATTGAGTTACGGTACTTCCCATTAGATATCAAAAGATAGGTTACTCATTTAATGACGTAAATTTTCTCCAAAGACCTATCCTTAAGGTGGGCTTAAATTCTGCCAGGTGTGATGCCAGATGGGTGTGATGCCAGATGGGTCTGGCGCTCTGAAAACTTTCTCGAGATTGACCCTTCAAGCCAAACTGCACTTACACGAACTTGACCAGCTTCAGCAGAGATGGTTCAGGTTTGGTCATGCCATGCACGTGTTGGGGGAGTTTGTGAAATGGTTCACTGCATATGTATGTCACACCACAACCACTGGAAGCCAAGGATACAGCCCCTTGAAAAAGAAGCGCCCGATGACATGACACCCTGAAAACAAAAATGCCGTGATAAATGACTGATGGTGCAAAACATGTAAAACGATCTCTTATATTCAGGTTCATGCCAATCATGCTAATGTCATGACTGTTTGTGTTTGCGATCATCCAGGACAACAGCGATTAGAGCAGATATTTCCGCGAAGACTACAAAATAGACATTGTAAAGCCATTTAAACCCTAATGTTTTCTAAATTTTGAAACACATTTATAGACAACTCCAGAGCTGCCAACATCTTTCTCACAAGACTCAAGATCACATCGCTAAATGGCAGTGACAGAGTACCGTCGTCCTTATGATACGTCTTTTTGGCGGATATAACCGCCCATATCCATCGAGGTGATCTGACATTTTGTTACAATATGCGCTCCATATTAATTGCGCTCCCCATGCACGGAGCTCCGCCTTTCATGTCTTTCCTTCATCATCAATCGAGAAACATCCTGCCAAACCTGTGCATATTACCCATTCAAACTTACACAAGAGTTCCACCAGCCAATACAGCAGTCCCTGAAGAAGTGATTTTTTGCAACGATGGGGCAAGTGATCTGGAAATACTCGGCACAAAAGTAGGCCTAGCCGCGACAGAAAGCGGGATCGGTAGGACTGCAGAAAGAGCCATTTTCACTGTCAGAGTCGTGACTGAGTCCATCAAAAATCAGGCTTGCTCCAAAGAAAATCTTGATTTAGTCAGGCAGACAGTGGAGGCTTGTTGCTCCTCCACATCTGCATGGTCATTACAGTGACATGGCCATTATGAACGGAAGAACAGCTGAAAATGTAGGCTATCAATTTAATTTTAGCGCTGTTGGCCTTCCATTGATAATTTACTAGACGCGCTCTGATTGGTCGAGGATGAGCTCATTCAACCTTGTAAGGTAAATGACATCATCGTGTATTTTGAGGGCAGCTGTGTAGTAAAGTGTGTTGCTGGTAAGGAATTACCCAGGTGAAAGGTCATAGGGGGTGCGCTATTTCACGATTTCTTGCTTCCTTTGGGACTTATTTCATGTATTGATTACTTATGTTGGTGAAGGGGTTAATGAAAAGGGATTTATCAGATACATGTGTACGGATACATGCTTTGAGTTTGACCATGGAAACGTGCTTCGGCTAGATTGCAAAGCAAGCAAGCAGGCGAGTATTCAAAGTTGTAGCTCCACAAGCTCACGCCTGGAATTGTTTGGGGGTTATGTAATTTTTACGTCATGCTTGCCTGTTTTCTGTCTTACCGTTTTGTGACTTGCATGCCTCTAGGCCTATGTCTTTCATCCAGCTTTGCAAACTCCACAGAAGATGCGCATCCATGCAGCAGAGCGTAGCTAGCAACCAACCAATTGATTGTATCGTCACAGAACATGGCAGTGTAGTGTAGTGTTATACAATGTATAGTGCGCATTCTGTTGTGGCACTGTTGGCCCACAGACACTGTCAATGCTGTTGCTGCTGCTTGCAAAGGCCTACTGCTGCAGAATGTTCGAATGTTCTCTAACATTGGCGGGTTGAGTTAGAATGAACATGCACTTTTGCTCTGAGGACTGAGACCCTGACAGTTTGGTGGTTGTTGCGATCCCCCTGCTGACGAACCTTGAGCACTCAATATGTCTGACGCAAAAACATCTTTTTATGGCAGGATTTCGTAATAATGCATTTTTGCACTTGTCTTTTTTGAAGTGTAGAGATGCTTCCAATGTTCCTGCCATGGTTCTAAGGTCATCTTTGACAGCGACTGATTTTGCAATTTCTTGCATGGTTGCTGTGAACAAATACCTCCTGTGCATGTTCTGTAGATCTTTTGGAAATCCTTCACTTGGAGGTTGCAAAACATCATTTCCAGTCCTTCACTGAACATGCATTTTAGATTCTTTCACCATGATGTAGGCATATAATGTTCATTAGTGTTTGAATGATGCCATAATAACCCTTTGACATTTTTGGTTTGATTTCACATGTATTTCTCTAACGGTTAAAATCAGTCCTTGCATGATATAGCCGAGAAGATTCCAGTACCATATCCCTTTTACTGCACAGATGTTGGAACTCTGGTTTCCTCCTGCATTTTCTACCCTGTCCTGCCAGGCAACCAGCTAGATGATTGTATTCCTTTGGTGGATCCAAGATAATCTTCAATTGAATTATTCTGTTCAGCTGTAGCCTTCTCCTTTTCTAATAAACCTTGCTTTTCCTAAACTTCATGAGTTGTCTTCATGATGTGGTGTTACATTCCTTTCATTGTCTTCCCCTTGTGAACCACGTATAGTAAGTAGACCTGTCTCAGTTTTGCATGGATTCACCAATTGCATATTACTATTACCATGTAAAAAGAGTTCAAAAAAGCAAATGCGCCATTGTTCCCTATGAAATTCAGGTCAACTGGCCCAGTTTCCCAGCCTGAAGTATGATTCATTCTGTCATGTCTGTCCATTGTCTTGGCTGGTTTAATGAAACTATAGTTCATGGATGTTTTAATTATGCAAATGATGGGTCTTTTTCTGCAACTTGCTTTCTGATCCAGATTGGCTGTGTCTGTGATTTGCATGATAATTCTCAGTCTGAAGTTGATGAATGAGAAATGCCAGAGCATCAAATTGAATTCAAAATTCAGCAGAATGTTAAAACGCTGAATTTGAACTGTGGTAGAAATATTTTAATCTGGTATGCATTCTTTTTTCAGGAGGAGCATTTTGGGATCTTTGGTTGTGGGAAGTAAGGAGATGATTCATGGACCATGGCCCATGTTGGTGAGCTGCTGGCTGACTGGGCGGCAGAGAGGGTGTGTATTTTGTGCGGCAGAACAGAGCTGCATTTCCACTGCATAAAATGCTATGGCTTATTTCACTTCTTCCTGGCCTGCTACCACATGAGCAGGCTTAATTGAGTTCAGTGAGCCTTGCATGACACAGTGGGCCTTAAAAAGGGTAAAGTGAAAAAAAATGTTAAGACTATGAGACCTGTGCTACATCTTACTTAAGGGTATGAATTATGATTTTATGAAAAAAAGAAAAAAATCTGTTGGGAAATTTTTGAGAAAAATGCATTTTTCTGAAATGACCATTTTTGAGAAGTGACAATTTTAAAAAATCATTATTTTACCAGAAAAGAATTTATTTTTTGTCTACATATGCATAATACATTCACTTTTACCCATTTGTGATATTTGGGTTGCCATGGTAACCTTTTGACAGTTGCCATATCAACCGTATTTGTTTTTACATCAGTACGTTTCTTTTTTTGTGTTCTCTGCACTGAATATCACTGCAGATATCAAATTTATTGATACTCAAGGACTAAAGTTGTCGTACCATGATATTTTGAAATTCGCTTTCATTGAGTACCTGAGTTATCACTCTGATGCCTCGACAGTCAGTCACTGCGCAAGTCACTACAGCACTTTCTACACATGTGAAGCATTGTACTCTACTTAAGTTTGCAGTACTCGTTTCACCTTGTTTCTGCAATGCTTCTTGCGGCTTTTATTCTAAATGAGTGATATTCTTCTCCTTATACTAGAATGAAAGCGGGTTTCAACCGATCAAAGTTGAACACATCCTGCAATAATTGTCCTTTCAAATCAGACAGTAGATAGTGTGTCCTATCTAAAACTGTATGAAAGACAAAATTGGTCCACACCATATCGCTTTGTACTTTCTATTTCTAGCATCTACTTTCGCCACGGAACTAGTTAGTTTATGCAAATAAACCAGTTGACCCTGTTAATGTACTGGACATTTTGTCAATTTATGAACGATCTTCTGATTCTGTCTATCCTGGTGA
Source organism: Notospermus geniculatus (assembly GCA_002633025.1). NCBI lineage: Eukaryota > Metazoa > Nemertea > Pilidiophora > Heteronemertea > Lineidae > Notospermus > Notospermus geniculatus. Next base: position 415,423 of record NMRB01000037.1, read on the forward strand.
AACTGCTGCATGCCAACTGCAGCAAAGTTTTCGATACCGTATGTGCTGGAAGCGTGTCTTGAGATCAGCTAGATACTCAGCATGAGATTGAGAAAGACCCAAAACCGGTTTGAAATCAAGACCTCAGATATCCTTAGGCTCTCTGAGGAAGACCAAATAGTAAGGGCTGTAACCATCCAAATGAGGAGATGCAAAAGAGTTGTACTCATACTGTGCGGAACTCTAATAATGGTCCCAGTTAGGTTGACCTTGATCAGATCAGCTATTGACGGTATTTGACGCTCAACGTGCAAAGAACCATGATTATGGACGGAAATTACCTTATGATCGATACCCAATGAATTGCACAAGATTTCGATAACCTTTCCCATCAAAGATGATGCGGCGTCAGTCACTAGGACTGAAGGGACCCCAAACGTTGCAATAATGCGTTGAAGGTACCAAACTGAATTAAAGTACAATGCTTGACATGTGTAGAAAGTGCTGTAGTGACTTGCGCAGTGATTGACTGTCGAGGCATCAGAGTGATAACTCAGGTACTCAATGAAAGCGAATTTCAAAATATCATGGTACGACACCTTTAGTCCTTGAGTATCAATAAATTTGATATCTACAGTGATATTCAGAGCAGAAAACACAAAAAAAAGAAACGTGCTGATGTAAAAACAAATACGGTTGATATGGCAACTGTCAAAAGGTTACCATGGCAACCCAAATATCACAAATGGGTAAAAGTGAACGTATTAAGCATATGTAGACAAAAAATAAATTCTTTTCTGGTAAAATAATGATTTTTTAAAATTGTCACTTCTCAAAAATGGTCATTTCAGAAAAATGCATTTTTCTCAAAAATTTCCCAACAGATTTTTTTCTTTTTTTCATAAAATCATAATTCATACCCTTAAGTAAGATGTAGTACAGGTCTCATGGTCTTAACATTTTTTTTCACTTTACCCTTTTTAAGGCCCACTGTGATGACTGTTAGAACGGGAATTCATACCACTGCGTCCTCTATCGGCAGCTTCAAGCAAATAGGGATTCCCGGTCAAACTTTTTGCAGAATGTAACTTAAAATAATTGTCTAGGTCAATGCATCAAGAGGTCAATATTATAATTGTTTGCAGAATTTATTTCGAATGATTCACCTATAAGAGATTGGCAGGCATAAATAATTGTCCCATTTCACAGTCAAGATATTGGCGCTAAAAGGGAACAATTGAATCTAGGCATTCATGTGGTAAAGCCTTAGAAAATGAATGAGGGAATGGACTCGGGCCAACAAGTATAAATGGAAGAGTGCAAGTATTGGAACCTTGCCTGTTTAGTTGATATTCGATGAAGTGGCGAAATTTTGCCCCACTCCTGTCTGAGTCGGTTTTATTGTGGGTTCCATGTCTGCATAACCACTGGAAACATGCTGTTTTCATAACCTATATGAAAGTTTTTCAAATTACTATTAGGCATGTACTAGTATGTATATTGTTGAGTTGATGACTCACTGCTGGTCAAAATACTGGGTAATGGGCCTTTGGTTGATAGTGATTGTATCATGTAGGCCTACAAGGAAGACATGGCATTCAAAATTGTGCAATGTTGAACCCAGATGAGTCAGCCACCCTGTTTATCACATGACCCCAATACCCTGTCTAAAAATTCAGTACGCTTGTAGCCTCAGTACTCTCCTGCAATGTCTACATGTAGAGTCAGGGAACATGATTGCACCATGTGCTGGAAACACAGCAAGTGAGTTAAAACTAGTTGTTTAGGATATGGGGAATTTTTGAACACACAAAATTATGAGAGGTTCCAAAGTTTGTGAGTACGCTACTTCTTCATGAGATTAAAATGTATTTGCTTGCCTTATGTATTTTTGTACAGAAATACAGTAAACCTTGCATATACCGGATCCTGGTATATAACGGACTGAAACTCCAGTCAGTCTACTGCATTTCCGTTAAAACTGCATCTCATGTGTAATGGATGTTGCATTGAGTCCATAATGGATGTTGCATTGAGTCCATAATGGATGTTGCATTGAGTCCATAATGGATGTTGCATTGAGTCCAGTCAGTGTTCTCGCCAGGATTTTAATCAAGGCGCAGGCTACAGGTACGGCAGCCGTACACCAAAATATAAATTCTAGGGATACGGCAGTCGTGTTATTACACTGCGCATGTTCAGTTTACTGCCGTATTATAATACGGCACTGCCGTATCCGAACAATCATTGGCTATTGATACGGCAGAAGATTTGCGCATGCGTAAAGATCTTCATTTTTCCCGCGCTGCGCCTGCGCAGTTTTCTGCCGTATCTTCACCGAGATGGGCTAGGGATACGACAGGGACTCTCCCGCTATTACGGCAGTGCCGTACCAGCATGATTTTTATACAAGAGATTGGCAGATCAAGGGGGAGGATGCACCATGAAGTACATGTATCTGAGTGTAGGCAAGGCCTACGTCGTTGCACTTCCAAAGGAATTGGCCCATACGTCACTTCGACAGTTTGACCTCCCGCCAACACCAAAATGAACGTCTAATTAAAATTCAAATTCGTCTTATGATTCATGCGACTTGTTAAATCTCCCAAACATCGCCCGAGGGATGTGCACGGAATATGAACTTAGAATTTTTCACAAAAAAGACCAAAAAAAAGAAAAACAGACACGTAAAAGAAGTGCAACCGCGAGGGATCGAACCCGGCGCACCGGATTCACGGCCCCACGCTCTACTATACAAGCCAGTGGGCCAGCTGGTCGGGTGTGGAAAATTCTATCATCCCAACAATCAGTGCTGTAAATAATATCCTGCCCAAATAATACTGACACGATCAAACCCTGATCAAATCCTGACCCCCTTCCCCAAACGATGTCTGGAAGATAAATCGCGCCTAAAGAGGCCGCCATTGTTTTAAATCATAGTTCATTGTTTTGCGTCAGGCCTATTAGGGAAATGCAAGTTGCTGCGCATGTGCACAAACTATGCCGTACCCCTAGCCAATGGGTTTATGAGTACGGCTGCCGTACCTGTAGACAGTTCGT